>JAECUM010086731.1:0-10930 GCA_016617855.1 Megalonaias nervosa | reverse complement strand
CAGTTGACAATGCTATGGATATGGATGCCACACATTCGCTTGATGAAAGGGGCGAAGAAACGGACAATGATATTGTCACCCCTAGCAATGATAAAGATAAACCGGAAGTGTATGTTAAAGAGGAGGAAAACCTAGGAGTTGGCGATTTCTGCAGCTTATCTGAAACTATTGGGCCAGGTGAGAAAGCAGATGACTGTAACCGCAATTTAGCAGTCGCCACTGATGAAGGTGTTGCAAATCCAACTTTGGCGCTGCAGAATGAAATGCACCGCCAAGGAAAATTATCGGAAGACAGTACCATTGAGGGGCAGAGTGAAATATAAGCATAGAGAGGTGTGTGGAGTGACACAAAAGTCACGAATCGTAGAGAAATGAACTGACAATGTGATTTTCAATATTTTTTGGACATAAATTAGGCAAAATTATAAAAGAAATAAACATACTTCAGTATCATGTATCTGACGGATAAATAAAATCCACGAGCATGTGTCGAACATATTATACAGATATAGACATTGTAGAGGATTGTGGCGGTAAAAGAATGTACAAAATAGCAAGTGAGAAATTAGTGAATATGAATATAATTGTACACAAGTGAAGGATGTCTGTTTGAAAATGATTCAAGTGACAAAATATGCAAACTGCAGAAGGTCAATGTGAAAAACATATAAGTAATGTTACGACTCTATTATCGTAAACTAAGTAATAGACAAGAGCGAAAACCATCAAGGTTTGTTAAATTCAGACAATTAATTTATTTCCCTGGAATAAAAAGAGAAAATGTAAAAGTAATTTACAATATCGTGAATTAAATCCCAAATAGTCCTAGAAGTTCTATCACAAGTGCAAATGTATGAAGTTTCAGTTGAATTCCAGTGGCGCTCCAAATAAATTTCAATATCGAATGTATTGATCTGCCTGTAGTCTCGAATGTGTTAATGTTCCAGTGGCCTGAAAAGTGGCTATGTTGTTAACAGTCGTTAGGTGTTTCACAATAATATAATACAAACTGTTCTTGACTGAATTCACTGCAATTCCAAATTAATGATTTTGTCCAAGAAGTATTAATGAGTACTTTCTGATTCTAAGTGAATAAAATAAATCAACCCATATTAAAGAGCTGAAACACAACAAGACTGATTCCACTTCGGATATTAAGGCAGGAATTAGTACGTGTTCAACTAAACAACATTGTTATAAAAAGCTAAGACAATATTTGAGCCAGGATGTAGGCCAGTCTCCTCGCTAAAGCATTCAATGTTGTCAACACGTTTATGAACTTCCAAGCAAAAAGCTTAATATTCTGCACTCACATTCAAGTAAACATATTACCTCCATTGATAATAATCTTAATATTTAATCTATAATCATAGAGAAATATGAGCTATGTATTATGTTGTTTACAATATAAATGTCGCTAGAGAGGTACACCATTAACTTGATTTGGAACAAAGGTCATTTATTATATATATATATATATATATATATATATATATATATATATATATATATATATATATATATATATATATATATAACATATATATATATATATATATATAATTTTATTTATACAAAAATAGAAAAGCAATGAACCAAAACAGAACAGTGCAAGTAATTTACGCAGTGACAAATGAAAGACGGGAATAGTTTAGTTGCAAAAATCTGATGTTATATTGCTAGAAGAGAATAGCAGGAAAGAGAGACAGTACCAAATAAATGACCATCTTGACAACAAGGGAAACAATATTATTGAATCATCCTGTGGGTATGTGCCACGTAATTATAATAAAAAATTGTGTAAATAAGAATTATGGGAAATATACGACCCTCGATACTAAGAGATGGATCATTTACTGTAACCTCTTGAAGAGATACTCTTGAAATTGTATTTCAGTACTAGAAATATACTAAAGATGACACCTAAAATCGAAAATATTGATAATCAGAGCGATAATTGGAATATATTACAGTTGGTCGATAAAGAGTTTACCTGTAAATACACAAAGTTAAACAGCAATGCTACTCTCTCTGTTCAATGTTGTGAAATTTACTTCCTGATTGTGTGCAATATATGTTAACCTAAAGAAGCAAATATTAATATGTTGTAGCTACGCTATGTCTTCTTTATTTTTGTATTTCAATTTGTTTAAGCTACCCTAATTTAACTACTGCAAGTACACTGATATTATCAAGTATTCGTTGCTATACCTTTCGCTGTAATTGGCAAATCTCCGGAACCGAGAGAACAATGCTTTCTAATTAGCAAGATATTTTCTTTGAAAAATTTTACGTGAGAGACATAATTAGACGATATTAAAATTTTCACTCAGATTAAAGAAATAATACATATAAAATATAAATAAATAATGAATTTATTAGAAGTTGGTTTAATACATATATTAAATCTCACTAAGTGACTAACCATTAGGGCCGCATGCATGTTCTGAGTCACCGAAATTGAGTAGCATTTAAGTATCGTTTACTTCGTGTCCCTGGCAAGATTGGGTAGCCGTTCTGTCTATATCAAATGCAAAGTATACCAATTGATTCAAAGCTAATTCAAGATGGAAGGAGTTGAAGTATTCATTAATTTTGGCATTTTCTGTTCTCTCAGTGTTTGTGTTTCTGTCCCTGTCTGTCTGTCTATCTCTGGTAGTTGTTAATGCTTTTATAAGTAAATATCAATAGTAGTTCCTCCAGTTAGCACAACTACACTTCGTTGGATTTTTATGTGTGTAATGCTTTCCTTTCTTTCTTAAAGAAAAGACGTTGATGAAGATATATAGCTGACTTTCGCAATGTCAGTCCTTCTTCAGTGGAATTGATTATGGTATTAAATAAAAGCATTAAATCTTTAACGCAATTTTGCGCGATCCGTCCCTGATAAAAATTAAGTTAACCAACGTTCCAAATCGGCGCCTTCACTAGCGAAACTTTCATTTAGATCCAAAAATTAAAACATTTCTGTCTTTATTCAGGCATATCGAATATACGTATTTTTTTTAGTGTCGACGTTCGCCGTATCCCTCGGATGTTGAAATAATTATCTTTAGGAGTGGAGCTTTATCGCCCCCTTAAGACTAGTGGAACATTTATACCAGATAAACATAGACACTCTCTATAGTCAAATACCATCCTTTGCATGCGTGCAAAACTCATCAGTTTATTGCGATAATGTTAGTGGCAAAGACCGCTTGTTCTAAGCATTTTGCGCTAGATCATCTATCAATAGTACTGCAATTCGGTTGGTTCAAGGAAATGAAACTATTTTCTTTATAAATAAGGAAGAACTTGTGATCTATTGAGGCTGCACTAACAAATAACGCAGATGCAATGTCCTGTGCGAACAGAATTGATGTAAGCTACGAGATTAGGGAAAGATTTAAAGATGTACACACAAATCGTGTCAAATTCGTATGTTGCAACTTACGTACAAAATTCACGTGGCATATTCACCTTGTGCACGCAATGAGCTCGCTAGGAAGTCCTATGCAAAAGAAAAGGAAAGGAATTCATAATTTGGTGTAACACAAAGTCTGATAGCGGAATATGGGGAAAGATTTCCTGTAAAAAAAGCATTTTCCCCTTTAGGGTTTTAAGAGGTTTGCTTCAGATATAACTACACCTGTGTGAAAATCTATATACAGCAATTTGGGCATTGTGAAAATAATTATGATAAATGTGTTACCACTATATAGTTTTAAACTAGGAAACAGAACAGTAGCAAAACCAACAAGTTAATTAATATAAGAAATAATGCATTTCTCTAAGTTACAATTTAAAAGGAACTACAGTATTGTGAATTAAATCCCAAATGATCCTAAATTTTATTTCACAAGTCCAAACGTATAGTGTTCCGAATGAATTCCAATATTGAATGTTCTAATGTGCCAATAGACTTGATATATCACGATGATATAATCCAGAATGTCTTTGAATGAATTCGAAATAATCCCCAAGTAGTGTTTTAGCCCTAACGGTATATGGGCACTTTGTAATTCCAATAAAAAAATTAAATAAATTATTTCTCTCAAATTATATCTTAACACAACTAAAAACTGATCACAGATTCTGAAAGACTGATATCAAAAACATGAATTAATAACTTCGTTTGCCTCATTCTTATATACTAATTTCACTTCATCTAAGACTCAATAACATACCCAGGATGTGGGCACAAGTTGTCTTCCAGAAAATGTTAAGTTTGCAAATAAGGCTAGACCTTGAACTCAGAAAGCTTAATCAACTTGTTTTTGACTTACAAACGTGACAAAAATCAGGTTCAACAAAATTCTATGATCAATCATGGACAAAAGTCAAGCGCATAGTTTAAATCAAATACATACAACATACATGTAAAAGATTAAATGATGAAGATGACATGAATGCGGATGTAAAATACTTATTACATTTATTACTTGCATCAATAAGCTTAAATATATCAGAGAACCTTACAAACACCTTATAATACAAAGCAGCTATTGGTTGTACTGGTCAGGTAGATATAGAATATATTAGAGAACTTGACAAAGTAATGTAGGTATGAATATGACATATTTGAATCATTTGACATCTTATATAATATCGGCTTGAATAACTGAGAGAGAGAGAGAGAGAGAGAGAGAGAGAGAGAGAGAGAGAGAGAGAGAGAGAGAGAGATGATTACATGTTAATCACATTCCGAATAGAACGACTCTAAAGATGAAAAGTGCCATTTCATTAGAATATAATAGTTTATAAATATATTTCATTTAAAATTAATATTATCACATGCAACAATATTCTATTAAATAAAACATGTTTAAAATCAGAAAAATATCAAAATATAAATTGCTATGTTACTACGTAGATGACTTGATAGGAATAATGAAGAGGGCTCATCTGTAAAGGAAAAGACACAAAAATAACCTAAATAACAATGAAAACCAATTAACAATTATATTTGTTAATTATTGTGATTTCAAAACTATCACTGTACTGGAGGTAGGAATCATGGACATTCAATCCGTAACAAACGTGGCCACAGAGTTCGCAATATATATTGACATCCAAGAGAATCAATATAAGCAAACACATTCCATAACACTTGTTTTCAAAACCTCAATTCATTTCACAAGAAATATAAGCTAAATGTTTTTAATGACATCTTTTTCATATTGATGGTATATGTCCTGTTTTATCCATGATCTTGATTCTCGACTGGGGTAATCGAGTTTAGACATACAAAATCTTCGTAATACCTGTACTGGTAAAGATTCATTCTCAAATATTTTGATTCCATGTTTTCAAAATGTTTGATAGTTTTCGTAAAGGTGTCTTTAATCTGCAACTGTACAAAAATATATTTGTATTCTTTATAGCAGTGTCTTTGCCATTATTTTCACTCTATGGACTTTACAATTGTTTCTAATCGAAATATATTTGTTATCTTTATTTGGTACTATTGTCACGAATTTGTTGGGGAGTTTTTCACAAATTTCTTGACAAACAGAAGAGAATCATATCCAAACAAATTATAGAGTGGCACATGAAACTGTATCTTACTATTTGTAATGTGATTTTTTGAGTGAATCATCGCGGTGGATTATTTCTAAATCTTTATTTTCCAATCACGATTATTCTACTACGTTAAGGTTTATCTCAACAGGGTTATGATCTAAAGTGTTATGGTTTTAAAGCTGTGAACGATTTAATTAAATAAAGTACCATTTTCTCGATTTTGAACATATTTATGTACACAATGCTTTATCATATCTTTTATTATACAATTCACGCATGTCCATATATTTTACTGGTGTCTCTCTCTCTCTGTCTCTGTCTCTCTCTCTCTCTCTCTCTCTCTCTCTCTCTCGTATTTTATGCAAAGTGTTTTTATGCAAGGGGAGGGCTTACCTAAGTTGGATAACTTATTGCCCAGCACCTATTACATCGTTCTTATAGAACTGACCGTGTTTCAAATAAACTAACACAGAAACAGACTTATTCTTGTATTTTACCATTCGTTTCGGAAGACTACGCAAATAGGGAAAGGAAGAACTAAGATAGAAAGATGTTAAAACCATCGCGTCAACAGATGAAGATGATGACCATTTGAACTCGCCGAATAATGCTACTTTTGTGAGAAAACGAAGATAAAATTAGCGACGTTGAAGCGCACACATAAAAGTATTGTGACCACAATCACGTTACATGCATGTATAAGATTAGGACATAACTAATGTAATTTCAATTTTAAATATCCAAAATGCATACTCTGTTCATTCATAGCTTATCCGGTTACGAAAGCCGTCTGACAATACATTAACTACACTAATGCAGGCAAATGTGCAACAATAATTCCAAAGAAAGATGTAAAATATATTATATTTAGCAAAGTTTGTATAGTTGATAGGTTACGTAAAAGAGGAACACATAACAATCAGAAGGACAAATAGATTGTCTAGACGCATGTGTGAATGTATGAAACAACTGGCGAACAGCTAAGAGCTGAAAAATTTACAGAGGACGCCTAAACATACCCGTATATCAATAATACTAAAGGAATTACCAAAACGGCTATACTACAATAAACAAAGTTTTGAATTCTTCAATTAACTCACAAATATATATCGTAGTACAGTTGACAGTATGTTTGGGGTATCGTCGAACATTTTTCGACCTTCAAACATCGGAGATCTACATAAGTATTATGTCATGAAGAATATTTTGATACTATGTGACAATTCTCGAGAACGTTAGAAATATTGATGTAAATAAGTATAGTGCTCACTATTAGTGTGGGCCATTGGTAGTTTATAATACTTATTTAAGGATATCATGAGACGAACTTGAATATCTTAAGAGACTATGACATACTCCCCATGATTAGAATGATATCAAATATATACGATGAGGCAGATCATACTTTCTACTTGAACAATAATGGTGAAAACACACGATGAATGTCATTTTCATTATGTACAGATATATGAGCAATGCTTATGGATGGACCATTAGCCAATACATGCCCGTAGATGGGTTATGTAAAACAAAATTAAACGGATTAAAGAAGCTATGTTAAAAATATCAGATGGATTTGATGGTAGTTGCATTTACTTGGTTTGATCAGCACCCATAGTTAAATATTTGTTTTACCACAAGGTAATAAGAATGTTCCTAGTCTTTATAAGGATGAAAAATGTTCATTTGGTGCGTTTTGTGGTTAATCTCAAAGGTTTATTTATGCTAAACAGATAAAGATAGAAATACAGTTTTGGAAAGCAATCTAAATATTTCATCGAAAAGAAATGAAGTTTAGGTTTACACATAGTTCTTACTATATATAATGTAAACTATCAGTAATATATATATATATAGGTTACTTGGTGTAATTTCTATTTCAAGGTTTTAATCCAGCCCAAATTCCTTTTCTCTCTCATTCCACATTTCTGCGCAGTTTGTCCGTTATGCTCGAGAGGGGAGGGGAGAACAGAAAGCAGAAAGGATTGTGATGAAAATGTGTACCATATTAAATTAATTTAGAAAACGGGGATTATTAATACTTTTCATCATTATTTTTCATACGTCCCTAGTGACTAATTTGTGGAAATTGATCATTAATCTAGAATCAACTGCAGACGCTCGCGAGAATGTTTATATATGCGTATTATTGCGCTATGGGCGGATCACAATTTGATATACCAATAGTATTGGTATATCAAATTGCTTTATACCAACACTTTAAATGCATGTTATTTGTTAATGTATGTGGTATATATATATATATATATATATATATATATATATATATATATATATATATATATATATATATATATAAGAAGATAAGAGCATTTTAAACATCAAAGATCATTGACATCTTATGCACAAGTATGCAGACAAAGCTACAATAATGGACTGTGCCCTGCATTGTTAAGAATGAAATTATGTAGGACATTTAAAGAGCAATTTATTCCACCTACCAATAATACGAGACGTTATATGAATGTCACAGTTCCAGAGATTTCAGGATTATACTTACCCATGGCATCAACATGAATAAAGTTGCTGTATTTCTGTGGGACAAGCGGTCATGGGTTGGCAACATAAACACGTTTTATTGCAGAAACCTGATCACTGTTATTCATGCACCGAAGGCGTTTTTTCTTCATAAGTAAAGACAAATGTGTTCTCAACCTTATTTACAATTTGGTCTGAGAGATTTTAACTTCACAGTATAAAATCACCGTTTAAATTTATTCTGGGATGATCGCAGTAATGTTTGTCAAAATCATGGATACTATATTAATACGTTTCTCTCAATTCATGTAGACATTAAGCAATTCTGTTTCTGAATTTATCATTTACTGATGGCACAATTGATTCTGAGCTAACGATATCATAGTCCAGGCAATGGGTTTCCCTTTGGTAATTTTGGTTATCCCACTGTAGAACTTGAGAAACGTTTTCAAGGTTTTACATTTATAAATGTGCCCCCAAAAAACCCCAAGGATAGTGTCTGCAATAATAGGATAGCATATTAGAGTCTAGTGGTATTTTAATCTTTTTATCACGTACCTATAAACTATTTAGCTTCAGTACTAATAATTTCTGGATTATTTCTATCTGATCGTAACTTTCTCAATTTATCATTCATAATATACAGTTCACTCCTGTTTGTACTAAATAAATTTGTATGTAACAAAGATTTTGTAGTCATTACACTTGGAAAATTCTTACTTCCATTAGGTATGATGATATCTTTTACGAGTATTCTACCAAAATACTTTACTTCAGCCTTGTCAATATCTCCTTTAACCTTCCTAAGAAAGACGCAAGACGTGTATATGTGATACAGTAATGCGTTGCACAGATGTATTTAACTCCATGTTGCAATTTTCTTGCTTAGGGGAGTTTTATATTTATTGTACATTTTAATGATAGCTTTATGGTAAAAAAGTCTCTGCTGCCATAATTAAACTATTTTGTTGTGTTTGATTCAGACAGCTGTTTATCTTGCCTAATGCAAAGGTACAGAGGCCGACCATTATTCTGAAGAAACATTTATCCTCTTCCAGGTGACAACCATGCGTGTGTATACACCTGTAGTGTTCATCAAATACCCAGAACACGTTTTAAAATCTGCCTAAAGGTATTCTCTCCTACCGACCATAAGTGATAATCCGACATGAAAATAGACATGTGTCCTCTTCTGCTACAACCATCAAAATAATATTGTGTATACACTTGTTATTTAACATGGATAATTCTTTCATTTAGCCAAAATTAGCATACACGTTAAATCTCTCTATACTAATCATTGGAATTAGAAAAGTATTGTATGTTAGATTAATGACTGATGTTTTGAAGGTAATATCTAGTGCCGAGAATAGCTCAACCTATCCGTCATCAGTTTCGAATAGTTCTGGGACTGAAAGAGATTTCTCCTAACCTGAATCAACTTATATACAAAGGATATAAATTCAGAACCATTTTTGGAATGTATAGAGTCATAGTATACAAGGTAGATTACATTAACAACGCCAATATTCTCCTGACTTGAAATAATGAAAACAAAATCAAAATGTCGATAATTTTCAATGTACACTCAGCCATTAGTTTTGATTTCTCGCCACACTATTGTTTGTATTATACATTTCCGTTTTCTAGTAAGTCATTCCTTACCCCAATAAAAGATATTTCACGCCTTATTCAAGGCATAACTGAGCTTTGAATGTATATTCTGTTTTCGTTTAATTTTTGTTTTCAGTTTATCAGTGCTTGCAGTTAATGAAGTCTTCCTTTCGTCTATTTCAGTTTTTAATACACGTATTTCCATTGTAAACATTTATTATCCTTCTTTGTTATCTTTCTAAAGCATTTAATTCACTGCTTATCCCTTGTTCAATAGTTGCATCTGTTGTTTACTGCTAGAAATCTCGTCTGATCTTCCCTCGTACAGTTTGCAATCACTGAATAAAGGTAGATAAGGTAATAAATCTGTCTGTAGAATTCATATGCACATTACATCGTCTTTATGTTGTCATTAATCTCCTTTTGTGGCCTTGAGATCGTATTAGCGCTCACATTACCACAGCATAATTGCTTATGCGTAAATGTTATTCAGAGATTTTAGTTTTAGTCATATTTTAGACACTCAACGTCTATACTTTCTTCATTGTCACATTGACAGTCTTTCTCTTGGACCTTTGTATGTTTATCTCAAAATTGCAGATAACATCAGAGACTAGAACAATCCTGGTTTCATTGTTGTTAATAACGTAGGGTGAATATTCTCCTTTGAGTTCATCGGTTAACGTTGTTATACCAAACAACACAATCTATCCCTTGCAACGATACCGATATATTACCAATCATATTGTGAACTGAATTGTTGAGATTGGCTTTTTTTATCAAGTAAGGCATGACACGTAACACAGTTCTCAAGTAGTATATTATAAATTTAAGCAGCCAAGAGTTATAGTTTGTTTGTTCTACTTATAACCTTTTTTAACAATTGTTCATCTTGTATACATTGACGGAAGCTTGTTATTGTTCATTCTGTGCATATTAACGAAAATTTTGTGTTCTTTTGCGTTCTTCCCACCTTCCACATGATGATAAGATTTCTTTTCCCTATAAAAGTCTATATATCTTTCAATTTGTTCCTTCATGCAAGAAAGTGTTTTGTTTTGGTTGCATTGTTTCCTCTAAGTCTTGAATCTCTTTCTTTGCTTCTAGATGTAATTTTATTTCTTGCACCTGTTATATAATATCATTATGACTGATTTCATTGTCATGTACTACTTTCCTTATCATGTCGTTGTTAATGTTCGACTTTCCAATCTCACACACACACAGACACACACACAGACACACACGCACACACACAGACACAGACACAGACACAAACACACACACACACACACACATATATATATATATATAT
>JAECUM010086728.1:0-17365 GCA_016617855.1 Megalonaias nervosa | reverse complement strand
AAAGGTACATCAGCAATGTAGCTGATCAAACAAATGTGACGGTACACGACTTTTACGACTTAGTTCAATAAATATAATTCGCAGGGTCGATTGGTTTGCAGCATTAGACTAAGTTAAATACAAACTTGCAAAATTGCTCTTGCCCCTTAAGGAAAATAAAATTTGAGGATATATTTAATAGACGAAAGACAGTAAAGTGAAATCGAAGATTGGACAAAATACAACGTCGGAGACTTGATAAAGCATAATGACGGTAACACAAACACTATAGAAACAAATATTATGTAAAAATTACCCTTATATTTCCTGGGGATATTGCAAGTCAAAACATATACACAGAAGAGTCATTATGTGAGCAGGTAAGAAAAGCAAATGCTTTAATAGATTCATACCATGGAAGACTCAAAAGTGCAGAACCACTTCATACAGTGAAAGATCATTCACAAGACAACAGGAAAGATAATAAATGGTGATATTACTTCTACTGTATAAGTAATGTAACATTGGTCAAATTCAAAACATTATCAGTCCAGTATGATGAGAAAAGTTGTGATAAATATATTGGAGAATTGAAAAAGGCATCATTAACGAAACAGACCCATTCACAAAAGCTGTATTGGAAGAATTATTAGGAAGTGTAGGAAATACAACAGTTGCAGAGCAATTTAAGAGTAAAGATTAAGACAATAAATTTAAAAGCGAGAGAAATAGATTTTATCAGCTCTTTAAGAAAAGGATGTGATAATGACTGCCATAACTACTGCAAAATATATGACTAAATCAACAGTTGATTTTGTGTATATTACATCTAGTAAAAGATTTAGTAGGTCATGGAGAAGTAAGTTAAGGTAGGTCTCCATCAGGAATTATTTCAGATTAGTGTTATTCTTTACGTCGGTATTTATAGCTGGGACTAACTCAAGTTTAAGCGAGACACAAGATTTCTTTACTCCGTTGTTGTATTCAAATATACTAATGATACTAACAGTTTGTATTCGGTAATATAAAGATCGGTTTGGTTCCAAGCTGATAGTCCAATTTCCCTATTGTGTTTTATATATAGCTCGGAGTTCGGTCATAATATCTCCATCTGAATCCCAGCCTTGCTGTTCTAAAATGACAGCACAATAACTATTGTCGCTGTGTTTTTTTACGCTGGAAGAAACAGGCTGTTGTCAAAAAGATACTTTATTTCCAGCATGTGAACCTATGATAGAAATTACATAAGATATTACACTTTAATTTAACCTCATAATACCTTCTTCTTTTGTCATCCACATTGCTCTATTACGATGATTTTGCCAGCATCTCATGCCACACTATATTCTTATCTCTTAATAGGTTCATGAATGTCAAATATTAAGGTATTACTTTATAAAAGAATTATCGAGTTTCATCTTAATAAGTGTTGAATCCAGTATCAAATATATAGCTCAACAATTGTTAAAGTATGAGCTAATTTCAGGGCAAACAGGAAAATGGCCCACCCCATGGACCCAATCTATGTTCATCACTCTTTCTAAGAAAGGAAACCTGCAACTATGCATGAACTACCCGTTAATCAGCCTCATCTGTCACAAAGCACGGTTATGCTTAAGATAATCCTCCATGGACGAAAACCTCAAGCAGAGCACATCATAGCTGAAGAACAGATTTCAGAGAGAGAAATATATGCCTTAGAGATGAGATGTTATAGAAGGATCCTTGAAATCTTATACTTAGACCAAGCCCCCAATGAGCAGGTGTGCATTAGAATCGAAGGTGCAATTGGACCATATGAAAATCTGTTCAAACTGAGAGGTTATAGCCACGTCTCATGCTCATCTGGCCTGCAAACAAACAACCCTACAGTTCACAGTGAGAGGAAAGTGAAAACTAGGCGGACAGAAGAAGAGATGGGAGTGCAACATGAAAGCGTGGACATTCATGGACTTTAAATATTCACAAAGAGCAGTAGAAAACAGTGACAAATGGAGAAAGATTGTCGCAAAGTCATCAGTGCCGCCCCTACGACCAGAAAGGTTACGGGAGAAATTAAAAAAATGAAATTTCAGGATCTGGAACCTCGGAGCCTTGTGGATGCCTTAATTTAACATCACGTGGCATTATATTTCATACCAAAGATTGTTTCTTGCTACCCGAAGCAGCATCAAATAAAAATCTTATGCATCAAAGCAGTTCGTATCAATATACAGATAAATTGTTTTAGTGTTTTTCTTTTAATCATCATCTACTAATTTTATGTATATGTAATTTAATTACTTGTTTATTAATTTTAAATTTTTATTTTTTATTTTATTTTATTCCATTACATGTTATTGTGATGATAATTTTGTCTAAAGGATTTGTTTTTTTTTTAGAAATTCAATTCAGTTCTGTTTGACATGATCAACAGCCAGTAGTTTGAAACATTGTATCTTTTGCTGACCTAGATTCAGAACCAGTGTCAGTTTTGGAATAAACAACTTTTTTTATTATTCATTACTAAAGAAAAAAATCATTGGTTTTTAACTAGGGTTATACTGTAGTACGTGAGTTTAGACATGTGAAAAGGTTTCCATGATCTTCTAGAAGGTGGTCACGTGACCACATCCGGGAATCTATTTTGCGTCTTAATTTACTGTATAGTCGTAATTTTGAGAAGAAATAGCCAGTTGTGCTTTATACCTTTGAAGCTCAAAGGTGTTTTGTTGTGACCAGTTTGAGTTGAATTGTTTTATTTTTTGGAATTAGTAATTCATTTCTCTGGAAAACATACATATAAGTGCTCCTCATCAGAATTCTTGAACAAAGACATTTATTGCAATTATTCAGAATTCAAAAACTGAAATATTATTCTTTGTGATTCAACAAGGAACTCTTGACACGACAACACTGTGAAGGTTACTGCATACGTCATTGCCTTCCATCTTGGAATTTCATCGGGATACTGACTGTGATTTACTTAGGACTTTTATTTGATAGAACCTATATTTCTTAATTCTTGGATTAATTTTGGATTAGATTCATAAACCGTACGTCCTTTTTCTCGTTTTTATCTTGTTTATTCTTTGGAAATAAATTACTTGTTAAACTTTACAAAGCTTGTTGGCTTCACTCTTTTCTTGTTACTTTTGTACCAACCTAGACACGTAACACTAAACAATGCTGAAGTATTTGTCTACCACATTTGCCTGGCGGAATCTGTGTCTGATAAAATAAATATGAAATTGACTTTTCTTACACACGTACATTCAGTCTCTTTTCGCTTATTTTCCCCTTTCACGTATACTTCTTTGTTAACTTACCTCTATGTCTAAACTTTCTCGACAGTAATACAAGTTTTATCTAGTTTTTTGATGCAATATTTCCAAATGTATTCTTTTGTATTTCGTTTTCTTTTTCATTCGCCTATCAAATGCTACAAAATGACGTTCAAACCCACAACACCAATAATAACTTCTATTACTACTAGACGTTACATATAAGCTGTGCAAAACGTGCGTATTGAAAATGTATAATTTCAAGATACTATGAAAGCTGTATTGTTTACTTGGTCCATGAAGTGAAAAATGCCGTTGGAGACAATTTCATATTTTCCAATGTTACCTCTTTTCAGTTTTTTAGTGATATGATTTATTACCCTACTTGGACATTGTCAACGTCATTGTCGTCAACTTATTATGTTTTCATGTGTGTCATTATGTTATTAATCTTCGCGTTTTATATGGTATCTGGTTCATTCTGTTTTAACACAATTAGTTAATACAAGTTTACGTGTCATCCATGTGTTCATTCCTTGATCTTCTAATATGATGTTTTCCCCAACTTCTAGTCTTCCAAAACCTCGCGGTATTCATGCTCCTTAATACTTTCATATATGCATTATTCTTCATTCAGCTCCAAATTTGCATGTTTAATTAATGTTTAATTAATGGCATAATTTCTTCATCTGGCTCCCTCTCTTGAACGATATATGATATCCTTTCGGTTTCAGTAGTGTATGATGGTTTGCATTTCCAAGTTGTAATCTGATTCCCACGTTTTGAATATTGCTGATTCAGTCTCCAAGTAGCGAAAAGTATTGTTCGGTACCTTTGATCTTTTGTTCTATTTGCTTGCTTCAGTTGGAGTCATGTATTTAGAGATATAACGAGAAATATTGCACCGATCAAGTAGTTTGGTAAAATATCAACGTGTATTTCCTGGTTTCCCTTTTAAACACAAGCATCAGACGAATTGAATTTGTCAAAATCTTTAATAACGAAAGATACGTTCAACTTGCAACAAGTTCATATTGTATAAATGACTGAATATGTCGACAAAGAAACTGTCTGACATTATTTTTTATTTTAAATTTTGAAAGAAAATACAGCATATGAAATATGTTCGTAATTTTCAAAATTCTAAACATCATCATTTTAAAACCATTTTTCGAGCTATGTCTCCTGTTAATTTTCTGCCACCAAGGAATAGTAAAATCTTAGCAGTGTTTTAAGAGATGTTTGCAAGAAATCTATTTCCGTAAACAATGATATGAAATGAAATATTCTTGACTATTAAACCAACAGTGTATTACTGAGAGACTTAACTTTGTATTAGTTAGGTGACGATGCGGGTGAAGGGGCTGAGCGTGCACCCACCACCCTCGCCATCCATAGCAATGACCGCGCAACAACTGGAGAGTTTCTTAAATTTTCTTCACGCTTACATGGTTAAATTATGCCATAGAAACACCTGAAATACAGACGTTTCCTCACCGGATATTTGGTCACATATACCCTTGGTCTACTTGTTTACGATTCCGCTATGCAACTATAAATAATATTGTTTTTTCTTAATATGCCCAGTATCTTCTCAGTCATCTATGATCAGTGCAATATCATATTCTCAGACATCCACACAGTAAGTCTATTTTAACAATGTATACGCCCTAGCTATCCACAACATTGGCCAGTGTCGGATCATGTTACTTAGTCGGACTAACATCTTCAAAGCCAATTCGAACTTTAAAGGACTTTAAAGATCACTACATTCTTGACAAGGCTTACAGTTTAGGACACAAATCAACAATCGCATTGGTTATGTAGATGATGTAAAACAGCACCGTCAGATGGTTTATGGAGTGCATTCATGACAATTATGAACAGATGCTGGAAGAGCTACCAATATTCCCGTTTGTTTTCAGCACAGCTTGTGTGAGTTGGCGCCATGTGAGAACATGACAGTTATCATTGAAGATACATAGCTCCCATGGATATAATTGATTTTTTTTACTCTTGCAAGTTTCTGGATAATGCGTTTGATTACATTCAGTTTAAAACACACTCACATACAAGCAAAGGCAAGTAAAACGAAAGTCTCCATGCTTCTTATTTACACAGACAAAATTGTACCGATCACTGTTTTATATACATTTCACTCAGTTATTGAAACTTCGGCTCGGAGAGAAGTGTCGTTTGTGAATTTACATGAAGTCTGTAAAACATAATCTAATCAAGGAATGTTTCCAACTTATTTCCTCTTTCTTTCCTGTATAAGCTACTTACCTGTCTGGCAATGCATTCTCCCTCCATTCCAAGCACAATAGCTAAATGAAAAATTATATTTTACGAAGTAAAAAAGTGATTTAGAGATACAGTTCTCAATGTTGCACACCAGAGTAACAAGAATAAGGAATATAGTAAGTATCTATAAAGGTTTACTTTAAGGCATCAACTAATGCCAAAATATATGACCATCAAAAATAACATTGAATGTTAGAATTGTTGAAGCCGCTGAAATCGCGGCAAACATCGCTGCGGGACAATCGATACCTATGTCTGGTAATACAAGAAGGAAAAGAAAAGAACTGCACTAACAAATTCGAAATTTAAGAATATGAGAAGTAAGAAAAAAAATGTGTACAGTAGCATTTTATGGCAAGTCTGCATCAACCTGCATTTACATTTACCGATTCTATACAAATGTAACTTACAGGGTTTGTTGAACAAACAACTCTTGGATTTAAGCAACCAAAATAAATCCATGCAAGAAATAAAAAGTTTATTAACTTTCATTAAACATTAGTAACGTAATTTACTTTAAGAAATGCCGATTATGGTATCTGCAACGTGCGTTTAGAAATTATTGAGTAAATTTGCAGTGTATTTGTAGGATGCTTATGTTGGATTTTTTTTTTGTGAAAACAAGTATGCATTAGGCTCTCTAAATCTATTATGAGATATAAAAGTTTAAGTTTGCCTAAATGTGAGAAGCGTGTGGAGATAAACATTATTGAAGTTAAAATCTAATAGGTTAAGAACCTTACATAGTACAAGACAGTCATGACGTTTAAAATGTTTTCAGTGCACGAACAATTCGTAAGTAGATGTTAAAACTGGGCTAAGCAACTGTAGCTGCAGTATTGTACAAATATATTGTCTTTCCCAGAATCAGAAACCTTACAGTTACTATCAGAATAAAGCCATTTTACACAATCTGGTTACTAATGAATTATCATCATGTTTTCAATAAAACTTTCTCAGTCTAGTGCAGAGGAGTATTATACATGTTGTACTTACTGCTTCCTTATTTTCATATCGGCATACACCATGGACGTGTAATATCCGGAAAATGCAAACCAATTTTTTCCTTATTCCTAAGCAGTGGACCCATCAATACCGTTTAAATTTGCACTATGGCAAACAGTGTACCAACCACCTTTAAAAGATTCGACACAGTATAGATTATAGTTGTCGTTGTCTCGATCTTTGGTTGTAAACCTATATCCTGCGTGACGACTTAGAGAATCCTCAGCAGATCCATTATAGCCTCCTACCGTCAGGTTGTGTCCTCTATTCTCATCCCCTACATTGAAAGTACTATACGAGGCGTAAGTCTTGTTTGTTTCTGAAAGAGACAACTGTGTACGCAGCTCGTTGTTGCCCTGTGCTGTGAGAGCGTGAATATTATCATTTCCGATCCAGCAGATTCCATTCAAGGCTCCAAAATCATTCTTGTAGTCTGACCATTCACAAAATAAATCCACGTCTCCGATGACTCTTCTTTGAATGACAGTCCAGCCGCCACCGGCCGTCTTCATGTGATAGCGTACATAGATTCCTTCTGGAAGCCCGTCTGGATAAATTACATGCACTTTGGTTCTTGTATACCCTCTTTGGTAGAACTCCTGACTGTTTCGTGATCTTTTAAAGGACCATTCCTCACAGTTGGGATAGTAACTGGGGACAGATAGGTCTGAGGCCATAGTCCCTTGTAGACTGAGTATTACAGTTGCACGTACAGTAACAAGAACCAGGGTTACTACGGTCGGTATCATGTTGCTGCCTCTTCTGATCAACGGGCTGAACTGGATTTTGAATAAGGTCAGACAATTAGGGGAAAATGTCTTATTTGTTAGGAAAGTTATCTTTTCTACAGCAGATGTCCAAGCAAGAAGGGAAATAACAAAAGTATAAAAAAACAGTCACAGCTCCCACGGCAACTTCTCAATAAAACTTTCAGCTTAGAGTCATATGGCGTCAATCGACTCAACTAAATTTCTGTCCACTGAATTTATTTATATATCTGGCGTAAAATGCACACCTGTCATTCAGATGAAAATCAATGAAGCAAGTCAACAAACATTATTTCTCATTGGCTGGATACGCCGTTGATAGTTTTCAAAGGGTTCATACAAGTAGTTACTGAAATTTCGCGTCCGTGGCTTGATCATCGTCATCATATTTACTTTAAGCCAGTATATTCCAGCGAGTATTCATAGCGTTATAGGAACATTTTGTTCAACACATTTTGTGCAAGTGGTCAAGAAAGTCAGTGCATCGTTAGATATTGTATGAAAATTCCCACATATGTGTTTACCTCTACTTCTATAATTTTCTGAGCAGAATGTGGAAACAATTCATATCTAGCTATGTATTCAGGCGTGACTTCATCATGAGTTCTTATTTAAGCTGATATAGTTTCTTTCGTTTAAATTATGTTTTATAAATCACCACAGAATAAGAATTAATTTTAGCAATACTGATCAATAATGCAAACTTTTCTTTTCAAGTCAGTTGCATACCAAATAAGTTCGTCAAATGTCGAACATAAAATATTGAGGCATTTCCTGAATATTGGGCCAGCATGCTAATTAATGAATGTAATTACAAAGTCAGAACGTTAACCATCACACAGGGTTATCACGGTCACAACACACATGTATATCAAATTCTAAATGCTCTTCAAATACGACAGTTCGGAGGACACGATGAATCTTTATAAAGACTTTTGTTTACCTCATCTCTCGATACATAACGTTAAATGATTATTTTCTTTTCTTGTACTTTTCGACTGAATTTATCGTTTGGAAAACCCGTTTCTTCATGTCACCCAATTTCTTTGTGTTTTAAATGTAAACGTCGCGTTTTTATAATGTAACTTATGCCACTTTTAGCTTTCTCTAACTATCCATCTCAATCCTGCCTTTTATCATTTACAACTTTGGTGCGTTTTATGATTGACATTCTGTTTCACAAGCCCACGTTCAAAAATTCTCTGATGCATTTTCCTTCGAAACCCATTGTTTGTGGTTCAAATCTTTGTGCATCTTATATATTTCTTAATCCTTTTGTCGGTATTGCCTATTTACGTATGCCCCATTTTACAGATGAGCGTTAGTCTGTTAAAAGCTGTTTGTTTGTTTAATGCCCAAGTAGTGTATCCAACCGTCAAATCCAAACGAATGGTAACTTAAAAGAGACTATCAAGTAAAAAGTCACAGAACCATCAATAGGACATATATTCCTAAATAACAGGTTAGGTAACAAAGCACGTACATACAGAAAAACATCTGGAATTATCTTTTCGTCAGGTTTTTACGATATATACCACATTTCCTGTATATATATATATATATATATATATATATATATATATATATATATATATATATATATATATATATATATATATATATATATATATATATATATATATATATATATATATATATATATATATATATATATATATATATATATAAACTGCTGAATTTCATTACACAAATAATATTAGTTAAATATGTATTCCACAACAATTACTTCCGATCATTCCCAATTTCCACTTAAAATATTACTCATCAAACAATCTAAACTAAGACACTTTTCAGTGTCATATATCAACATCACCGTTTTATATTGCTGCAATAAATGGGTGTTTGGCTAAAGACATCATAGCAATAATCTTGCGATTTCAAGTTTTGATTCAATTAGAGTCAAAGTAAATTCCCAAAGAAACCATAGTTTTCAGTTATCAGGTAGCTTGCAGCAAAGAACAAATTCAGATCCGTACAGAACTATTTATATCTACATTAATTGGAATAGTCAATATCAAATGTAATTGTCTACATAGTCATTTCGTCAATAAACCCATAAAACATATTTAAGCCAAGTACAAGTATAAAGATGTCAAGATATATAACCTATGTATCTTTACTTCTTTCTTTTTCCACGTGCTTAATTGCATTATCAAAAAATGTTAGCAGTCACTAATAGCATAGTCTTGACAGAGGAATTGTGTATTTACACTGTTTTCTCAATGCCTGTATCATGACTACTAGCTCAGTGGTATTGACCTTCATCTGGTTGTATTGGCTTGAGACTATGCCCAGATCCTTTACAACTGGCAGTGTCCTATTATGACTGACCTAGAACGTATAACAAAGTGAAAGGAAAACGCAGACTTTTCGTCACCTTTTAATTGTTACGTGTAGTCTCGTACAAAAGTAACAAAAGAAAAGAGTGAAGCCAACAAGCTTTGTAAATTTTAACAAAGTAATTTATTTCCTTAGAAAACATGATAAAAATATGAAATAGGACTTACGGTTTGTGAAATAATCCAAACGTTAATCCTAGAATTGAAAAATATAAGTAATATCACTAAACAGTTCTAATTTAATCCAGGTTCGAATCTCGATGAAGTTCCAGTATGGAAGGCGATGACGTCAGATGATGTCGTTGTGCTGATGGCAACAGTTCCTCGTTGAATCACAATTTATAATGTTCTGTTTAGAATTCCAGAATAAATTTCCACTAAATGTCTTTGTCCCAGAATTTTTATAAGGAAAAGCACTTGTGTTGTTTTCCAGAGAATATGAATTATTAAATCCCAAAATATA
The DNA here is from genome assembly GCA_016617855.1 of Megalonaias nervosa. NCBI lineage: Eukaryota > Metazoa > Mollusca > Bivalvia > Unionida > Unionidae > Megalonaias > Megalonaias nervosa. The sequence goes on along the minus strand of JAECUM010086728.1, from coordinate 7,224 downwards.
GATGAACTTCAAAACAAACTGGCATCAACGATAATAACACCTTGAGCTCTAAAGGTGCGGAATACAACTGGCAAATCTACTAGAAACTGTCTGTCTTAACCCACGATTTTATATCACATGGTGGCGCACGTGACGGGGCTACGTCATCACTAATTTGAACAGCGCAGTAAATAAAATGCTATTTAGCACGTAGCTTAGAATAGCCCTATCTAAGAATCAGATTCTCACGCTGGAAATAAATAAAAAAGAAAGGCTGTTTACAACTTAGCTAACACTTGGGCCGAACATGACCTTGGTAATAGCCAATCGTTTTCGCTTAATGTTTACAAACGTCTGAACCATTGTGTGCTAAATATAGTGATAAAGTAATATTTTGCGTTCTGATCAGGTCAAAACAGAAGACTGAATTTGTTTAGAAAATATCAAATCCCGTGAAAATTATCATTAAAATAAGATGTAATGTAACAAAAATAAAAAAAAGAATTTGAAACTAACACACAAGTAATTTAATTACATATGCGTAACATAATAATCAATCATTTATGTTTCTATTCTATGTTGTATCAGCAACTCTCTATACCGTGTCAATACTATCATCCTCATGTCATGCAAATATGGAATTCCTTATTTTAACGTTTACAGTATTTTTATGTATGTTTAATATATATTTGCTAGTTTTTCGTCGTAATTATAGGCTATAATTGTATTTTGTAACTGACCTTGTCCAAAATAAATTTCATTGTCTACCTGACCAGTAATTCTTATTTTGGTAAACACATAATACGTAGATAATATTTTTATAGGAGTGTGGATTGAATATTAGAATCATTATCAATAGAAGTAAACATATTTTGTAGGGTCTGTTGTAGGTTATTGAAATTCTCCCATAAAAATACTTAGTCTGCTTGATGATTAGCACATTATATATTTATACGTTTAGTAAGATAATGTTCTAGAATGGAAAAATACCATTATGTCTTAGTATTTTTAGAAAATGATAATTGTGACCTAGGTCAAGTGGAGAACTTTATAAAAAGATTTACCTAGAAATTTCGTGCTGTAAGATCTTTAGGCAGAATCATTTGCATTTGTTATATTTAGTATTTGATTTGGGTTAAATTATTTAGTCAAATTATTTTTCACTGAAATGAAAAGTGCTCTTTAATAATATTCTTGGACGGAGAAATTAACTGGGAATTATAGTGAATAAAAAAAAGGGCATCTTGGATGATACTGTTGTGCTTCATGAAAAGTCTGCAGTCACATCACCACTTCACAAGCCACAACAAGCACACCAACACCTTCGGCACTGGATCTTATTTCAAACACTTATGGAATTTTATTAAACTTTATTCATTACTACTGTTGGGACTATTTTAGGATTTAATTCGCATTAGTGTAAGTTCTTTTGAAACTTTTACTTTGTATTCCAGAGAAGTTTTGAATTTTATATAACGTTATTTTTCGCTCTTTTCTATAAATTAGCTTTAGACCATACAGAGTCATAATATTACAAATCGAGCAAGCCATGCCATTGGAAACAATGTTAACTAACATGAGATCTGAGCAATTAATACAAAGACTAAATTCCTTTCTATTTACATTTTATCAAGCAAGTGATTCAAGCATCGTATGTCTTTCGTAAACTAAATTGACAACTGCTACACTTGGTATAGCAGGATTTATGTATATCGTGCTGCATGCAAGGTTAACAAAGACTGAAATATGTGATAGGTCCTTCATCGACAGGAATCAGACGAATTGTCAATTTTAAAGAAAAAAAATTTCCCACAACATGTAATAGTCATATTTGTCTTGTATATTTCGTAATGAGATAATGAAACGTGTCAATGGAAGTAAAACTGTATCGTGACACAATTGATACTACATTTGTCGTCACAGTGGCGATATCACTTTTAAAACTAATTTCTTGTTCCATCTAGAAATATATCGGTCATTATGTATAATATTCAATCATATATTCCCATATTTAGGTCTATTTCAGTTTTTCTTGCTCGACTCCATCTCTTTCTTTTTTTTTCGTTCTCCATCGGCAGTAACATATTTGAAAATATATGAATATCATGACTGTAGATGAACTGGAATAAATGAGAACCTTCATATGTAAATTGCTGGATTGCCGTCTTGACTCCAATCGTGAAGCAAATCAGTACGAAATCTCAAATACTCGGGAATGGTATGCTTGAACTTAATTAGAATGGACACAAGTGATATTGTCATCAGCTTCATTTAACCAGGCTATTCCTAACTGTTTGGGCAACCATTCAACATGACTTGTCACTTGTTTCTTGGATTTGTAAAAACCACGTATTGTACATTGAGACTGATTGTGAGCCTAACTTTGCTGAATTACATTTTCGATCATGTAAATAATAGTAGCATTACGATGATGGCCTTTTCCTGTAAACCAAAGTTTAATTTCTTCTTCATCTGTTCCCAACATATCATTGAATAGTGCAAGATGTGTTTGACTCAAGACAGACACAATCCTTTTGCCTTCGCGAAATATTCCCTCTACGTTATGAAATAGATTCTCCTTGATATCATTTCATTAGCGTGTAAGTTGTTCGTCACCCGTTGCAGTATCACAAGATGCGTTTTGGAAGACGATCGAACAATTCTGATTTGTATTAGATCACATGTTTGACAAATTTATTTGTGTCTGAACCACCGGGCCAGACGATTAATATGAGAAGGAGATGGCGGCAAAACAGCGCTCAGAACTTTGACTAACTTTTCGTCAATCACCTTGAGAGCTCAGGATGCTGCATGTTTCTAGAATTCTGGAATTCCAGCATCGGAAGAAGACATTTTATACATTTTACATATTTAACATGTGATGGTGTAACATCGAGAAAAGGTTTGTATTTCAAAAATGGAAGGTTCATGTATTATGTCCTATGCATAATCAGTTACCTTTTGTGTCCAAGAATTCAATCGACGACATTTCCAGTCACGTACATCATTCCAGTCGTAAATAGTTTGGCGTATCCAACATGATATGCACAATTCTTGGTAACTATTAAGAGCTGATAAAGGGCAAACGGAAGTAAACAATGTTTGCAACATTTTTAAAACAATAATTTTGTCCTATGCAGAGAAAGCTTCGGAGTTCATCTCTATGCACGTTTGGTAAGAAAGTTGTCACAAAGAAATGTAGTCACTAGTAAAACAATGCCACAGGTTTTTAATTTTCTGAGAAGTTTTCTCATTGTTAGGAATCATTTCTCGTTTTGAACAGTGCCATTGACTTCCTTCCTTAGCATTTGGTGTACCACTAATGAAAGAAGTCGTGGTATGAAAAGATTTAAAATGTCTTTGCAGTTGATGAATGTCTAACCATTTGGTCATTTTCAAAGTAATGTGTCTTCTTGTGTCATTTAGGTATCAGAAGTAAAGCCTTCTTCGTTTTTGGATACAACTGTTCTTTCAAGTCCTGCAAATGTAAACTCTCTTCTTTTAAAGGAAGGTAGCGACAGCACGAAGATTATCTGAATTTTTCAAGATAAACTTTATCTTTATTCTCCCATTCGTGATGTTTCACAACATAGCTAAAAGACTCTACTTTATCTATTTCTTCTAAGTAATTAACACCGGGTCTGGCTAAAGATTTAGGACTAGGACATTCCATATATTTAGGCCATTTCCATTTGAATATATGTAATAAAGTTTCAAAATCACAAATGCCAGCCAAAGCAATAGGAAACGTGTGTTCTTCTTTGTTTTGTAATTTCGTTGCGGTGGTACACTGCGTGCTTTCCGAGAGCATGGATGACATTCTTCGATAGGCACACACACGGCATCACTTTCAGTAGCAGTGCGGCAAGGTCTTTCTGCATCGCTATGTCCTGGAGTTCGTTATCACTCTGTTAGCATGGCACATCACTGCACTCGAATTTATTGAATTTGGAACCAGTAGTGGGTCCATCACAGGCTTGCTGTGTCGAGAATTCATCATTCTCTGTGTTAGACGTTATTTGCAATGACCTTTCTTTTTGAACTTTTTCTCCTGGACCTCAGTGTGCCCATACGATGGACTCTTCAAAGTACTGTGGTGACAGGTCGAAGACCATCGGGCATGTTCAGGGAAAGCTGAATCTGTATAGATCTGTATAGTTCACACGGATCGTCACATCACAACTGCAATACTGTAATTTGATTCCTCATCCCACGTAAACACACCCGGCTATGTCTAAAGCTTTGGGAGTTGATAATACATGCATATATTTAGACCATTCCTTTTCAAAGTGTATAATCAATATGCAAAATTACAATATCAAAGAAAGATCGAAAGAAATGTGTATTCTTTGAAATTCGAGCCAGTGGTTCGATTTTACGGTTCCTGTGTTAAAAGTCTTCATCATTTTTATGAGCTTTTCTCCTCAAAATGATCTTTCTTTCTGTCTTGGAACATTTCATACTGTAGCTCAGTATTCATACGGTAACATGTTGTGCTCTGAAACTCGCACCCGTCTCTGCTAGGTGATCTCTTCCACTATTTCGAAGGCTGGACTGACTATGTCGTGATCATGCAAACTTAGGTAAGTGATGATTCATGATGTTGACAAGGCCTTTAAGGGATCATTTTTTATTGATAGAACACACCTCTACAAAAATCACAACAGTTCACAATTCGCGCCCGAGATGTAAGTACAGTCATTCGGAAATAACTTCCAACAAGGCTTCTGACTAGTTTTGTCAAAACACCGTTTGGAAATCTGCCATGTCTGTCAAGCAAAAGGACGTTAGACCCTGTAGTGCGCACAGCGTCAAAGACATATGTAAAGAAAGGAAAAGTAACGATACCTGTCAGCCATGTCAAGAAATAGGATATTGATCTTCAGAGTGTGTCAAAAGAGAATAAGGAGGAAAGCCGTTAAAAAAAAATACATGAAGAACTAGTTTAAGTACAAAATTGTACACCATTGAGCCAAGTAGACAAAACCAGAATAAACGACCCCATACCAGTGAAGAAATACAAAAAAGACGGTTAAACAAGAAGAAGCAAAAGGACTATTCTGATGTGTTTTGACCATTCAACGTGATTCCTTTTTATTCAAATTTTAAACTTTATTTTTTCTTTACAGAAGTGGCTCACCTTCTTTGAAATAAAAGTTTGAATTTCGTGTCTACACTCTCTACTATTTGTCAATTTTGAATTTCTCTTGATATTTTCAGTCTTCTCGTAATATGTTATTATTAAAAAATACTTGAAAGACTTATTTTACACTTTTTCGGAAATTTCTAAAAGTTAGCTTTGAAAATTTAGTTTTACTTTAGCTTAGGACAATTTTGTTTAATATATTTTGATGAGATATCTTAGTCTTTGCTAAAAGCCGTGTCACTTTTGGAAGTTTATTACTTCTTACAGTATTAACATTTTCGTTCATGTTCCGCATATTTTCAGTCTATGCTTGAGTCCGTGACAGTTTCGGAATTTCAGTATTACTTTTAATTACGTCATTTGAGTGTTAGAAACAGATTTTTCCCTTCATTAAATCCAAAACACCAATACAATGTATGCACAATTATTGACACCACCAATATGATCCAAGGTATATGTAATTCTTTATATATAAGTTTTGGATAAATACGTATAGCCGCCGGGAAGTAATTCACTACACACGGTGTGTTGGTGGTATCCAGTGGGGTGTTGTATAGTGGATGTTAATTTCCGCATACGCCCAGAAATGTTTCCATTATTGAGATTAATATGTTGTAACAATGTAAGAATGTTAGCCTATCTGAGGTCAAAATATTAGCACATCTGAGGTCAACCACTTCTAAAAATATCGCATTGGACCATCAGTGTTAAATTGCCATAGATATCCTTACCGTCCCCACGTGTAAACCGACAGGGTAACTTTAATTCTCTGTAGATATCAAGGGCGGCCCATATTATTGAGGTCAACAATTCACAACAACGCAATAATATAGACTCAATGTTAAATTCCATTTTGTCCCGGTAAATGTTTGACCGTATTTACAAGATGACCAGTTCATTCCTAAAGGATCATCATACACACCTTTGACAGGATGTTACTTTGTTAATTTTGACTATGTTGTTTTTAAATGTGCATAAAATTGGATCCGATTGTTCCAGGCCTCATACCTTACAACCGCCTATCACTTGTTGCTGGGTTTTTGTGGGAAATAGTTCGACTTTACAGGTTACAATGATTATTTTGTACGGGATACTTCCACACACATGTAGTAACTGGTTGTTTGCGATATATCAGCTTATATCAAAGTTCCTTTCCGGACTTGTTGCACTCTTCTAATCCACATAACATGGTAGATATAGTCCGCTTTAGACTAAAAATTCCATACCCAGAACGTTCAGAACCAGACTTCGTTCCACCCTTTTCCTATGGATTCGCCTTCACAAATATTGCAAAGTTCTATCTTCACCAGCTTGGTTATCAATCTCTGAAAATATTCTTTCATCCTTGCAATTCAAAAGGTTGTGAAAAGGTCGACTCGTATTTGCAGTACATTCAATGAAATCAAAGACCGCTTTGGAATCCAAATGACTGCTCACGGACGATTGAAAAAATGTAGATAAGCTTGTGGCTGCTGTTGCAGCGCCCCATTGCAACAATTCCCATCCAGTTACAGGAGAAAGCCTTCAGTTTTACCTCAGAAATCACAGCGATTAGCAATAATAGTAATCGTAATAATAAGATTTAAAATGGCGCCAGTGGTGTAGTTACTCGGTGTCTCATGGAATATGAAAGTTTCAAGAAGGTGTATATAAGGAGAAAAATAAGCATTCATTTTCCCTACGATTTTTGGAGTCATTCCCACATTTTGTGTTACTTATGTAAGTCTTCAGACGTGTTGCATGTTGTACTTAGATATTAATCGAGAGGAAAAATATTTGCTTGGACTGTTCGGTGGAGATTAAAAGTGCTCATTATTTGGACTATACTATTATTTTGGAACTTTTATAAATTTTGAACGCCATCTTGACGACGTCACAGTTTTTGGAGTACCAGTACATTTGAAACTTCATAAGGGACTTTACATTTGTTTACGACTTTCATAAACCTGACATGGACAAGCTTGGACTCACTTCATAATACTGTACGTTCCTCTAACGTTTTCATTTATTTTGATAATTAAATTGCTTGTTAAGTTTTACCAACTTGTTGGTTTTGCTTCTTTTCTGTTACTTAAGTTAGTGACCATAGAGTCGTAACA
>JAECUM010086723.1:0-17939 GCA_016617855.1 Megalonaias nervosa | reverse complement strand
CAAGCTTTCTAAATTGTCTCCATATCCCAAGCTTTCTAAATTGTCTCCATATCCCAAGCTTTCACAAAGTAATAACTACTTTTACTTCAAAATCAGACAATCAGACAGTTGTTCTGCTGAACTACATCTGAATATTCAGCACGTGCCATCTCGACACAATTCAGGTAAAATTTACACTTAATTACCATGACAATCCAGCCTGAACTAACAACCTGACTGGTTGATTGAGCTTCAGAGAGTGAATGACAAATTATTTGAAATTCAAGCTGTTTCATCTAGAATGATAAAGTGTCACATAAAAAGACAGCTGAATTTTTGTAAACAGTGCACAAAGACTTGCAATTCTCCATTTTCCAGAGGTAGTCAACCTTGAATATGATCCTTCTGCAACATTACAGATGAATTTTGTTATGGTGTTAAAATATATATATATATATTAAACAACATAATTACAAAACAGAATCTGTCTTTTCATTGTGTGTTAGATACCAACCCTAACAGCAACATTAAGAGGTCAATATGTAGTACTTTAATTAAAATATAAATTCTAAAACTTCCCACACCTCTAGATATTGATTTATTAAACTGGGCATTTTACTCCCTGGCTTGGAACTAACTGCCTTTCGTTTTTATAAAAAAAATGAATGGGGTATTTTGGGAATATAGCAAAATGCACACTTACTATTCCAGATGAAGTCTAATTCATCAAAATATGACTGATGCCTTTCGGAATGTGTTTAGTGATGTGACTAATTCAAGGTGTATTTGATTTTACAGCTGTATTTGAGTAACTGTTCACACATTGCTCAGGCATTCTTATTTGAAATATGCACAAACATCCAGGATGTGTATCAATAGCATAGTTTATATTGATCAAACACATCATCATAGAACATGGACACTATTCAAAGAAGCTATATACACAGATAACTTGGAGCTAAATGCTTAAAATTATATTGTATTGCATAACTTAAATTAATTTTAAGAAAACTGAATGCATTTTTAGCCATTATGTCAAATACACAAATATACTTTTTTCCAAGAGCTTTATATCACACTGAATCTACCAACCTATAGTTGACTACAATAGACAAAATATACCACCCTAAATCTACCAACCTATAGTTGACTACAATAGACAAAATATACCACCCTAAATCTACCAACCTATAGTTGACTACAATAGACAAAATATACCACCCTTAATCTACCAACCTTCAGCTGATTAAAATCGACATCAGACTGAATTTACCAACCTACAGGTGACTACAATAGACATATCACTTTATATCTACCAGTATACGGTTGACTACAATCGACATCACGTTAAATCTTCCAACCTACAGTTGACTTCAATTGATGTATCACATAGAACTGACCAATCTACAGTTGACTACAATTGATGTATCACACTGAATCGACCAATCTACAGTTGACTACAGTTTATGTATCACATCGAATCAACCAATCTATAGTTGACTGCAACTGACATATATTGAATATACCAATCTACAGTTCACTACAATTTATTTATCATACTGAATCTACCAAACTACCATTTACTACACAAAAAATTTGGAAAAATTTGTACCCTTTCAAATTTGCAACTTTAATGGGAATCAGTGTCCAAAAGAAGCAACTGAAAAGATTTTTTATACCAATTCAAAATGGCCTTTACAAATGCCATATTAGTTTTCTATACGACTTAACTGCTTGAGTATAGAGTCATGGTATGTATGATATGCATTTAATACTTTCAATTCCATTGTACCTGTATGTTACACCAGTTGTATCTGTATGCAACAATCTATTCAGTTGTACCTGTATGTATGTAACAATGTATTCAGTTGTACCTGTATGCATGTAACAATCAATTCAGTTGTACCTGTATGTATGTAACAATGTATTCAGTTGTACCTGTATGTATGTATGTAACAATGTATTCAGTTGTACCTGTATGCATGTAACAATCAATTCAGTTGTACCTGTATGTATGTAACAATCTATTCAGTTGTACCTGTATGTATGTAACAATCAATTCAGTTGTACCTGTATGTATGTAACAATCAATTCAGTTGTATCTGTATGTATGTAACAATCAATTCAGTTGTACCTGTATGTATGTAAGAATCAATTCAGTTGTACCTGTATGTATGTAACAATCAATTCAGTTGTACCTGTATGCATGTAACAATCAATTCAGTTGTACCTGTATGTATGTAACAATCAATTCAGTTGTACCTAAATGTATGTAAAAATCTATTCACCTATACTGTGTGTATGTAACAGTCTTTTGGGATTCTGAGGGTGTCACAAACAAATGAATTAAAAAAGTGGAAAATGCCTTGATCATAAATGTCATTTTTTTCAACAACTCTCCAATGCCTTATGTCTCACTGGACAGTTTATCTGGTGAATTTTCATCTGACAATGACCTATTGCAGAAAAATGAGAAAAATTTTACACCGAAGACACAAACAAAAACAAACTAATGATTTTTGTAGAAAGCTTTCATGTGAGATTTTGACTGTGGCAATCAGGTTAATTCCTTTTACAACTGGTGGCTTTTATACTGAACCAACACTGCCACCAACTCCTCTTTTTTACATTCATTTTTGATAGTAAAGAGCTATTTTGAATATTTTCCTGTGACAAGGCAGCTAAAAGAATCAGTATGTGCATTATGCATGAATAAAGTTCACTAGTACTATAACAAATTAGCATACTTTTCATCACCCCTCAACCATCTCGATTTTTAGATATTTACCTCTGTAGCAGACATACGTAAATACGTAAGCCAAGTCAGCTATTCATTTGCAGCCCAAGTTACGTATTTTCATCTTCAATGCTAGTCTAACTGTGACAGGCAGTCACCAAACAAGCCAACCCATTTTCAAACCTAACTCAAAGTAAATCTAAACCATGTTACAGATTTAGCTTCTGTGTGAATTTATAAATGCTAGGCTTATGATAATTAGGTTCATGCCTTCTACTTTAAAAATTAGGGAGGTATCAAAATACGAAACTATCCAGTGAGACCTTAGTTATAAATGTTGTTTCTGTCAACAACTCTCCAGTGCCTCAGTCTCCAATGCCTTAGTCATAGATGCCATATTTGTCAACAACTTTTCAATGCCTTAGTCACAAATGACATATCTGTTAACAACTTACCAATACTTCAGTCTTACATGCCATATTTGTCAACAAATTTCCAATGCTTTAGTAATAAATCTCATTTCACAACTCTCTATAACCACAAGATTTAAATGCTAATTTGCATTTAATTTGTTTTAAATATTTGTTTAGTACAAAACTAAATGAATTCATATGTACTGGTACTTGTGCATGCATTTTTGTGTAGAATTGTTTTCTTGATTACAAATCTGCAGAAACAAGAGTTACTATTTTTTTTACAGAATAATCCAAATATGTGCACCATCAGTCTGCCATTCCCCATGGTTGAATGAAAGTCAACCTTAGGAGAGAGGGTTTTAAACAAGCCCATGAAACATGGACATACAGCAGTCTGCAATTTTCCTTGGTTGAATGACAGTCAACCTTGCAGAGTGGGTTTAAAAAAACCTATGAAATATGGACAAACATCAGTTTGCAATTCCCCTTGGTTGCATGAGAGTCAACCCTAGGAGAGAGGTTTAAAAAAACCCCATGATACATGGACATACAGGCAGTGAATCAGATACTATTGTTGGTCACAATGATTGATTTATTAGCTGTCACTACAACATGTTGTTGCAATTCAAACTTTAGAAATTGATACAAGTCAGGTCTCTGCCCTACAAATTTTGCCCCTTGTTCTGAGACATTTACAAATCGGACATTGGCAGCAATAATGTCACCTTTGATTCTCTTGTCAGATTGAATTTCAAAGTTTGTTACAGAAGTGCTGTGTGGCTTAATATTGTTATTCATTTAATGTCAAACCATATTGTGAAATGTTTAGAAAATTCCAGAAGAAATGCTGTGGAAAGAAAAACTAAAACTGCCCAATATCAATGTCAAGCAACATATCAATATAAATGAATAAATTTACAAAGACTCAAAATAAAATATGCACATGAAGATATAAATTAAGGATTAAAATGACTGACATTTTCAATTCAGTTGATAACACAATATATGAAATTTCTCTAATTTCTTCCTCAAACATTCTCCATTTTTTCACTGTACAATATTTAGATTTGAATGTTACCATAAGACTAATATACACAAATTATTGGTTTGGCATCTTAGGGCACAACAACACAATAGATTATTAGAGGCAAGGCAATTGGAGTAAGGTACCTTACCCATAAAGACACCATAGTAACCAACCCAGGCTAATCTAACAGTAGAATTGAACCCACATCCCTTCAGTCAGGACTCTAACATTCTAACCACTGCAACTCCATGAGCCATCTATTATTATACAGAGAAGGGCACAACAAGCATATCTTATATCCCCACACCACAGGGCACAACAGACATATCTTACATCTCCACACCACAGAGCACAACAGACATATCTTACATCCCCACACCACAGGGCACAACAGACATATCTTACATCCCCACACCACAGGGCACAACAGACATATCTTACATCCCCACACCACAGGGCACAACAGACATATCTTACATCCTCACACTACAGGGCACAAGAGACATAACTTATATCCCCACACCACAGGGCACAACAGACATATCTTACATCCTCACACTACAGGGCACAACAGACATATCTTATATCCCCACACCACAGGGCACAGCAGACATATCTTACATCCTCACACCACAGGGGAGCATGCATCAAGAATCTTGGTTTTCAGTTACCCAGCTGATTATATGAAAAAGTTTAAAGACTTTGGGTATAAAGAAATGACAATACTGGCATATTTACATGGTTCATACAGCCACAAATAATTTTTCAAGGACTCTTTCTAAGATTTTCAAGGACTCCTTCTAGGATTTTGCAAGGAGTTCTATAACTTTTTGAGCAAATTCTGTATGTATATTGAACTTACTCCATGCTACCATAAATAGCTACAAAAGTAAAACAAAATACAAATGTGACCACATTAATTGGATGTTACTTAAATTTTATTGTATTTTACAAAATTAAACATTATTTTTTTAAAATATCTGAACAAAAATTCTAAATTTAAACTGTGATATTTTATACAGTTTTAATTTTCTGATTTCTCTTAGATAAATTTATGACAAAATTGGCAAAATTTGATGAATTTTTACAGAAATTATTAGTTTCATGAATAAGACCAACTTTTGCTTAAATTCAAAGAGTTTTGAAGGCAACACCTCAAATTAATGGACTTTCCAAGGTTGTACAAACCATGTATTGAAAGTGTATATATTGTTCAATAATCTAAAAGAAGCAGCTTGTTTAAAATGAAATATTTTCTTTCAATAAATGGAGAATCACAATTTAAGTTTCACAGTCAAATCTTCTCCCCAGTATCCACTTACTTTTACAACAGCCATGAAATCAGTATAGTAGCTATGGTATGCTGATTTGTACAAAAAATGTACTAAAACTTGTACAGTACTAACTTACTTAGACATGTGTGGAACTTGCTCAGTTATCTAATTCCACCGCTATTTTCCTTTCTACCATGAACAATACAAAGGCAAGTGGTTGCCAAGGGCAAACCAATTACAAGATCAACTTGGGAAATAAAGATAATGTTATCAAAGATTAGACAACACTAACAAAGGTAATACCCTGACTTGCCCAACATGGTGTCAAAACTACCTCTTATATAGCTGATTCTCTGATATTGATCAGGAACAGCTGTCTCTGGGAGCATCCAACAAGCTTCAGGGGACATCTAACCTTAAGTCAGAAATAAGGGACACCTAAAATTAAGTCATAACCAGGGACTCCTACAACTGCCTCATAATAGGAGTGATGCAATTATTTCACCCTGTACTGAATGGACTGTCTTCAGTCAGCAGAAGAGAAGATTCACCTGAAGCACTTTTAGAAATGGTACTATAATGAAACTAACAAGAATGGAGTAGTCAATCAAACTTAATTAGAAAACTGTTACTGACATCATCAATAATTTCTTATATATAATAAAATGTATGTATGTATGTATGTATGTATGTATGTATGTATGTATGTATGTATGTATGTAAATTACTTAACACAGCACACTCTCCACACATATAAATAAGTAAGCACTAATTCTGACATCAACAAACACTAATTACTGCATCTTGGTCAATCTAAAGAACTTATGAGAATCATTTCAAGGTTGTTGTCTTGTTTGAAACATACAAGTAGTAGAGTGACTAGTCACATGTATTTTGTACAATTCCCAAATTCACCACTTGTATGACTCCCAATCTACCACTTGTATGATTCCCAAATCCTCCACATGTATGATTGCCAATTAATTCACCACTTGTATGATTCCCAATCTACCATTTGTATGATTCCCAAATCTACCACTTATATGATTGTCAATTAACTCACCACTTGTATGATTGCCAATTAATTCACCACCTGTATGATTTCCAATCTACCACAGTATGATTCCCAAATCCACCACTTGTATGATTGCCAATTAATTCACAACCTGCATGATTGCTAATTAATTCACCACTTGTATGATTGCCTATTAATTCATCACTTGTATGATTTCCAATCTACCACTTGTATGATTCCCAAATCCACCACTTGTATGATTGCCAATTAATTCACCACTTGTATGATTGCCATTTAATTCACCACTGGTATGATTCCCAAATAATTTATGACTTGTATGATTGCTAAATCCCCACTTATATGATTCCCAAATCTACCACTTGTATGATTCCCATATTTACCACTTGCATGATTCCCAAATCCACCACTTGAATGATTCCCAAATCCCCACTTGTATGATTCCCAAACAATTCACCACTTGTATGATTCCCAAATCCAGCACTTGTATGATTCCCAAATCCACACTTGTATGATTCCCAAATCCACTACTTGTATGATTTCCAAATCCATCACTTGTACAATTCCCAACTCCAACACCTGAATGATTCCCAAATCTACCACATGAATGATTCCAAAATCTACCACCTGTATTATTCCCAATTCCCACCTTGTATGACTCCCAGATACATCACTTGTATGATTTGCAAATACAACACTTGTATGATTCCTAAATCCACCACCTGCATCATTCCCAAATCAACATTTGTATAATTTGCAGATCCACCACATGTACAATCCCAAATTCACAAATTGCATGATTTAATAGTGACAGCCACCCATGGAATGTTATAGTCGATAACAAATGCAATGCAATGTTTCACAATAAATAAAAAAATGGATGTAGACCTTGTAGATATTGATAATGGGTCTAGAACTTTGTGGGACAGATAATGTGTGTAGACCTTGTGGGAAGGATTATGGTTGTAGACCTTGTGGGAAGGATTATAGCTGTAGACCTTGTGGGAAGGATTATGGCTGTAGACCTTGTTGAAAGGATTATGGTTGTAGACCTTGTGGGAAGGATTATGTGTGTAGACCTTGTGGAAGGATTATGGTTGTAGACTTTGTGGGAAGGATTATGGCTGTAGACCTTGTAGGAAGGATTATGGTTGTAGACCTTGTGGGAAGGATTATGGTTGCAGACCTTGTGGGAAGGATTATGGCTGTAGACCTTGTGGGATGGATTATGGTTGTAGACCTTGTGGGAAGGATTAAGGTTGTAGACCTTGTGGGAAGGATTATGGCTGTAGACCTTGTGGAAAGCATTATGGTTGTAGACCTTGTGGGAAGGATTATGTGTGTAGACCTTGTGGGAAGGATTATGGTTGTAGATCTTGTGGGAAGGATTATGTGTGTAGAGCTTGTGGGACAGATAATGGGTGTAGACCTTGTGGCAAGGATTATGTGTGTAGAACGTGTGGGACAGATAATGGGTGTAGACCTTGTGGGAAGGATTATGTGTGTAGACCTTGTGGGAAGGATTGTGGTTGTAGACCTTGTGGCAAGGACTATGGCTTTAGACCTTGTGGGAAGGATTATGGTTGTAGACCTTGTGGGAAGGATTATGGCTGTAGACCTTGTGGGAAGGATTATGGTTGTAGACCTTGTGGGAAGGACTATGGTTGAAGACTTTGTGGGAAGGATTATGGCTATAGACCTTGTGAGAAGGATTATGGCTGTAGACCTTGTGGGAAGGATTATGGTTGTAGACCTTGTGGCAGGGACTATGGTTGAAGACCTTTTGAGATGGATTATGGTTGCAGACCTTGTGGGATGGATTATGACTGTAGACCTTGTGGGAAGAATTATGGTTGTAGACCTTGTGGGAAGGATTATGGCTGTAGACATTGTGGGGAGGATTATGCAGTATGGAAATATGTGATGAAGTCCAATATTAACTTGATGGTTGGGGCCCCGAGTGGCCGAGTGGTCTAAAGCGCTCTCCGTTACGGATCACTGCCATCTCACCTCTGTCTGCGTGGGTTCGAGTCTAAGATTCGGCGAATGTGGATATGTGAGAAAGCTTGCCAGTAGCTTCTCGTGGGTCGGTGGTTCTTTCCGCGGATTTCCCGGTTTCTTCCTCCACCATTAATACCGGCCGCCATGTATAGCCTATCGTGTGCTGAAAAATGGCGTTAAGCCCCACAACAACAACAACAACAACTTGATGGTTAGGAAGGAATACAAAATCTGTGTCCATATATACTGGCCATTAGTAAAATTGATTTAATATTTTTTTGTATTGAGTCGGAAAATATTGTCCAGGTGGACCAAACCAGAGACTTTTCTTTTACACCAAATAATACAAATAAACCTTTGTAAAATTTAATAAAAGAAAAAAATATTGATCCTGTATTAAAGCAGTTGAGTTTAAAACAACCACTCCTGTTGTGATTATTCAGTGATAGCAGCTTTGATAATGTGTATGATAAAAATTACATTGGTTGGTAAAGGAACCATTTTAAATAAAAAAACTAATAACTGATCCAATGAAGGTGAATTAGCTGAAACATTTATTGAAACTTGTACACACACACACACACACACACACACACACACACACACACACACAAGACTGACTAAATACCATAAATTAACATGCAAGAAATGGGTTTGTTGGATTGGAATATGAATTAATATATTTAATAACATTACTCTGCCAGAAGGAGTAAACACTTTTATTACTGAAATCTATCTCCTTAAGGGCCATGCATATTCAGTTGTTGGTCTTGAATTTCACTATAATCTGTAAGTAACTGCCTTGCATGGGAATAGCCATAAATTTTATATTGTTGAAATTTAATCACCTGAAAATTAATTTTGTTCTGGTAAATTGATTATTACATTCATGTAATAATGGTGTTTTATGAAATCTATGCCATGGTCTCTACCATTTAGCTCAATTCCAAGTTCAAATGTGCATGGATACTGTAAAAGGTAATTGCAGTGATTGGAAATTTAAATTACCAAATCAACTTGCATGTAAGACACCTTTATACAGGTGTACTACAAAGGCTTTTTCATACTTACTACATTTGGTGATTCATCAAAACGAGGAAGAATTCATGAATCTTAAAGTATCTTTCCTACCCCATTAACTCTGAATGAAGGCACTTTGTAATGTATTATTTCTTACCAGGTCATTTGAAGACAGCCATAAATTGTATTAATCATAAAAATCAGGAAAAAGGGAGATTTGCCAGATAATTTTGTCACATATGCAACAAGTAGTTCAAAATGCAAGAATGAATGTTCTTGGTCATTTCTTATTTTTCATTTGTGTTTCTACTAGCAACATAATTCAGTCTAGGCTACATTTTTGCACCATTGGCACAAAAAGTGATAGCCAATAAAATAAGAAAGACACACCAATACTGGGAAGTGTTTACAAAATATGTCAAAATAATATGACTACAGTTTTTATGAAAATGATGGCTATAAAATTTTACTGAAAATTTCTGAATATGTGCAAGACAAAGTTCAGAAAGTAGTAATTATTTCAATAGTACTAAAATTTTGTCTGAAGATTTTGAATTGTTGTCAGAATATATATATATATATATATATATATATATATATATATATATATATATATATATATATATAAACAAAAATTAAAAATAACAGACTTCTGGCTGGTAAAAATACAGTCCCAATATAACACAGTTCCAATAGAATACAGTCCCAATATAATATAGACCTAATATAACAATTCTAATATAATACAGTCCCAATATAACAAAGACCCAATATAACAATCCCCATATAACACAGTCACAATATAACACAGACCCAATATAACATCCCAATATAACACAGTTCCAATATAACACTAGTATAACAGTGGATTCAGTTTTGTTTTGCATGTAATGCAATCCTCACCTATATCACTGTATTCCTTATGGCACATAATGTACGCCTCACCTACATCACTATACTCTTTATGGCATATTATGTACCCCTCACCTATATCACTGTGCATGTAATGTATCCCTAGATCAATGTACTCTTTATGGCATATAATGTTCCCCTTAACTATGTCAATGTACTTTTATGGCATATACTGTACCCTTTGCCTATATCACTGTACACTTTATGGCA
The DNA here is from genome assembly GCA_016617855.1 of Megalonaias nervosa. Taxonomy (NCBI): domain Eukaryota; kingdom Metazoa; phylum Mollusca; class Bivalvia; order Unionida; family Unionidae; genus Megalonaias; species Megalonaias nervosa. The sequence continues at coordinate 7,330 of JAECUM010086723.1, read as the reverse complement.
TATAATGTACCCCTTGCCTATATCACTGTACTCTGTATAGCATATAATGTACCTCTATATCACTGTATTCTTTATGGCATATTATGTACTTCTATATCACTGTACTCTTTATGGCATATAATGCACCCCTCACCTGTATCACTGTACTCTTTATGGAATATAATGTACCGCTCACCTATATCATTATACTCTTTATGGCATATAATGTACCCTTATATTGATGTACTCTTTACCACATATAATGTACCCTTCACATATATCAATGTACTCTTTATGACATATATGTAACCTATAGCACAATACTCTTTATAGCATATAACGTACCCCTCATTTGTATCACTGTACTCTTTATGGCATATAATGTACCCTCACCTATATCAATGTACTCTTTATGGCATGTATGTACCACTATATAACTGTACTTTTTATGGCATATAATATAACCCTATATCACTGTACTCTTTATGGCATATAATGTGCCCTTCACCTATATCATTGTACTCTTTATGGCATTATGTACCACTATATTACTGTCCTCTTTATGGCATATAATATATCCCTATATCACTGTACTCTTTACAGCATATAATGTACCTTTCGCATATATCAATTTACTCTTTATGGCATATATGTACCCCTATAGCACTATACTCTTTATGGCATATAATGTACCCCTCACTTGTATCACTGTACTCTTTATGGCATATAATGTACCCCTCACCTATATCAATATACTCTTTATATCATGTATGTACTACTATATAACTGTACTTTTTATGGCATATAATATACCCCTATATCACTGTACTCTTTATGGCATATAATGTAACCTTATTATCATTGTACTCTTTATGGCATATAATGTACCCCTATATCACTATACTCTTTATGGCATATAATGTACCTCTATTATCACTGTACTCTTTATGGCATATAACATACCCTCATATCACTGTACTCTTTATGACATATGTACCTCTATTTTCACTGTACTCTTTATGGCATATAATGTACCTCTATATCACTGTACTCTTTATGGCATATAACATACCCCTATAGCACTGTACTCTTTATGGCATATGTACCTCTATTTTCACTGTACTCTTTATGGCATATAATGTACCTCTATATCACTGTACTCTTTATGGCATATAACATACCCCTATAGCACTGTACTCTTTATGGCATATGTACCTCTATTTTCACTGTACTCTTTATGGCATATAATGTACCTCTATATCACTGTACTCTTTATTTCATCCAGGGACAGTATTATAATGAGGAACATCTGTATTTGTTTCTCAAAGATCCAGAAATATTACAAAGATAGGGTTTGTCTACATTCAGAATAGATCCAGAAAGATTACAAATATAGGATTTGTCTACATTCAGAATAGATCCAGAAAGATTACAAATATAGAGTTTGTCTACAGTCAGAATAGATCCAGAAATATTACAAAGGTAGGGTTTGTCTACAGTCAGAATAGATCCAGAAATATTACAAAGGTAGGGTTTGTCTACAGTCAGAATAGATCCAGAAAGACTGCAAATGTATTGTTTGTCAACAGTTAGAATAGGTCCAGAAAGATGTGTATGGATGATCTACATTCAGAAAATATTCAGAAAGACTTCAAATATATGTTTTGTCTACAGTAACAAAAAGATTAAGAAAATCGTAAGGTGTCTTATAATAAACAATGGCATGTCCAGAAAGAAAAACCCATCAAATTCAAATTTGTTGGAAGAAACATTCTGAATTCACTTGGCCATGCACAACAAAGTATCAGTAGTTACATCAACTGTCTATATTATTCTGATAGACTGAGTACCAGTCTACATTATGACAATTTTAAGTTATATTTAACATCAGACTGATTACCAGTCCACATTAAGACAATCTGAAGTGATTTTGTAACACTTGTGAAACTACAATAAAAAGATATTGCAATCAATTCTTTACAACTTGACAGAGAAATCTTCCATGTTGTACCTCTATAAAGCTGGTCTTGTTGGTGTCGCCTAATTAATGTCTGAAATTGACACAAATCCTCTTTTCATTTTGGTATAGTGTCTGTTTTTTTCTTGTTGAATGCTGACATTGCCTTTGGAATAGGAACAAAATAAGATTTGCTACATCATGGTCAATTCTGGCCCATTTGCATGTCTAGACAATCAACTTAGTGAACTGCATGTCCTTAGAATATGAACAAAATAAGATTTGCTACATCATGGTCAATTCTGACCCATTTGCATGTCTAGATAATCAACTTAGTGAACTGCATGTCCTTAGAATATGAACAAAATAAGATTTGCTACATCATGGTCAATTCTGGCCTATTTGCATGTCTAGATAATCAACTTAGTGAACTGTATATTCTCAGCATACTAGTAAATATGTTCAAGGTTAATTAGAAGTGACCAGTGTCTTCTTACAGACCAGAGTAGCCCCTATCCAAAATTGTTTCTGATCTAAATCCATATTTACATAGTAAATATTGTTGATAATACTTCACAGGGGACTGAGATTTTTAGAATGTTATATTCAAGACATGTTATTTCCAAATTCATTGCTTACTTTTCAAAATATTTATGTACTTGTCCATGTCCATGACTTTGGACATACATGTAATAAACAATTGATACGAATATGATTACTGTCTCGACTCATATGTAATGGTAATACAATTTTCAAACAACATTCATTTGTATCAATACATGTTATCATGCAAACAAAGGCAAACCTGTATGCTTTGCCATCCAGTGAAAGGGTCAACATACTGGTACATGTGCATGTACCATCTGATGAAAGGGTCAACATACTGGTACATGTACATGTACCATTTGATGAAAGGGTCAACATACTGGTACATGCACATCTACCATCAGATGAAAGGGTCAATATACTGGTACATGTACATGTACCATCCAATGAAAGGGTCAATATACTGGTACATGTACATGTACCATCCAATGAAAGGATCAACATACTGGTACATGCACATCTACCATCTGATGAAAGGGTCAACATCCTGGTACTTGCACATGTACTATCTGATGAAAGGGTCAACATACCAGTACATGTACCATCTGACGAAATGGTCAACATCCTGGTACTTGAACATGTACCATCTGATGAAAGGGTCAACATCATGGTACTTGCACATGTACTATCTGATGAAAGGGTCAACATACTGGTACATGTACATGTACCATCCCATGAAAGGGTCAACATATGGGTACATGTACATGTATCATCTAATGAAAGGGTCATCATACTGGTACATGTACATGTCATCATCATTATCATCATCATTATCAATCCCTTAAGCCAAGAGGTCCTTGGGGCACCACAGTTAACTTTACAACCAATTCCCTCCACCTTTCCCTGTTCTCTACTGCCCTTTCTGGTAATGGAAGTGAAGTGGATGATGGTACATTTACTGGTACTGGAACCTGTACATGTACCATCTGATGAAAGGGTCAACATACAGGTATATGTACACATACTATTGGATGAAAGGGTCAACATAACATGTATATGTACCAGCTGGTTAATCATAAAAATAATTTTATGTCAAAACATCTTTGTTCAACAACTTAACAACTAATTAGCTACTCCTTTATTTATTTGGAAGCAAAGAAATCATTATTAGTCATCTATTTTTTTCTGCTGATATGTTTTTCAATGACATACAAATGCTTATAAGAATATCTGGTGTGTCACATTCAGCTCATAGGTACAGTCTTTCTTCCAACATGCTAAGTTGAACCTCACCAGCTCCAGACACAATGACTGGTACTAAATCATTGTCATCCACTTCACTTCAATTACTAGAAGCATCAGCTGCTTCCTGGCAATCACTAATTTCAAAACACTATCCCCAATTCTTCATATCACAGATATGATAGTGTAACTATCGAAATTACATATTTAATGAAATCAACATCATCATTATCAAACAAAAAGCTTTTTCCATGCACTCCAGATTCAAACTAGGTTCTCAATGGTTATTTCTTACATGCTGGTTTCTACTTCCAAAACAGCCACTTTATTTCATTTCTCAGCACATCATATACCCACTTGCCACAACTTACTGTTCCCTCTGAAAACACATTTCAGAACAATTATGTTATCCTCTCACTGTAAAATACACATTTCAAAGTAAAAGTTGTACAATCCAGCTGACAACACCATCTGGCACAATCCAGCAGACAACACCATCTGGCACAATCCAGCAGACAATACCATCTGGCACAATCCAGCAGACAATACAATCTGGTACAATCATCCTTGCTGCAGTCTTATTATGTAAGTTTAATTTACCCTCATGTATAACACACCAGACTGATACATGCATAATGAAATCCCTCAACACCATACTTTCTAGAAACATGTCAATGATAATAATAAACCTGTAGTCTTGGGTGCACCACAAAGGGCAACAAACGGAAGAACTTCATTGCAAAAGTCAAAGCCTGGAGAATGTGGTCCATTGGGAGTCCAAAGTGTAGGAAATGATGATGTTGAATGCTAGAAATCCAAATCATTCAAAGGACATAACTCCTCTAAATGATAATGTGGAATGCTAGAAAGCCAAATCATTCAAGGGACATAACTCCTCTACATGATGATGTGGAATGCTGGAAAGCTAGCTTATTCAAGATCTCATCATTATAAATGTACACACTAACTCTGGTTGAAATATAATATTCCTTAGTCATGCTGTAGGAAAGAAAGTTAGGAGAATGAGAAATTGGGGTCATATCCAAATATGGCTGAAGTGCAACAAAGCTTAGTAAAGTCATACTCTGGAAAATGAAGTAAGGAGTTGCAAACAGGGGCCATAACTCCTGTAAATGATATGGTGAAATGCTGGAAATCAAACTCACTGAAGGTGTCATTAATCTGAAGCCACACATCAGTTCTGGCTGAACTGGAACAAATGTTGGTGAAGTTATTTTGTGGATACCAAAAGGTCAAGAGGGTGAACAATCAAGGGTCATAAGAACAATCAAGGGCCATAAGAACAATCAAGGGTCATAAGAACAATCAAGGGCCATAAGAACAATCAGGGGTCATAAGAACAATCAGGGGCCATAAGAACAATCAAGGGCCATAAGAACAATCAGGGGCCATAAGAACAATCAGGGGTCATAAGAACAATCAGGGGCCATAAGAACAATCAGGGGACCATAAGAACAATCAGAGGTCATAAGAACAATCAGGGGACCATAAGAAAAATCTGGGGTGATAAGAACAATCATGGGCCATAAAAACAATCAGGGGTCATAAGAACAATTAGGGGCCATAGTAACAATATGGGGCCATAAGAACAATCAGGGAGCCATAAGAACAATCAGGGGCCATAAGAACAATCAGGGGCCATAGTAACAATATGGGGCCATAAGAACAATCAGGGAGCCATAAGAACAATCAGGGCCCATAATAACAATATGGGGCCATAAGAACAATCAGGGGCCCATAAGAACAATCAGAGGCCTATAAGAACAATCAGGGAGCCATAAGAACAATCAAGGGCCATAAGAACAATCAGGGGCCCATAAGAACAATCAGTGGGCCATAAGAACAGTCAGAGGGCCATAAGAACAATCAGGGGCCATAAGAACAATATGGGGCCATAAGAACAACATGGGGCCATGAGAACAATCAAGGGCCATAAGAACAATCGGGGGCCATAAGAACAATCAGAGGGCCATAAGAACAATCAAGAGCCACAACACTTCTAACACGAAACAAAGTGCATATAAAATACATGAACTTACCAGACAACATTTATACCAAATTGCATCAGAATATGTGGAATAGTTTTTCAGCTATACCAGTCACAAGCAGCATTCAGTGTGAACAGAGGCCATAACCCTATTGCAAATGGAGTTCATATAACAAAACACATAAACACACATCTAGGAAAATGAGACAGTGTGCATATCAGACTGTATCAGAATATGTTGAATAAGGATTCAATATTGGTGATGTAATAATAATGGACAGGGGCAATAACTCCATCAAAATGGGTCCTGGCAAGAGTAAAAGTTGTAAAGGAACATTTACATGTAATTCGCAATTCACTTATCAAAATGGTGTCCAACAGATGGACTGGCCAACAAATATATGGAAGGAAATGGTGATTATTTTAGGACTGCACATCTCGATGCAGGGTCCTAATAAAATACACTTTTGGAAGGAAAGGTAATTTCTCAAAACCTGGAAATTCACATGCTGTTTGAATATGATTCATCTTAACTTCCATTCTTTTTACTTGTGCTAAATCCAGAGCAGTCTCATAGTTGTTGATGTATGGCAAGATGGCTGGCCGAGTTTCATTTGGTGTTTGTATGGCACAGCAATACAAGTTGGTTATTTACTGCAGAGACAAATGGAGCAAACTTTGTTAACCATGGGTACACCATGATAATCAACCCAGTGTAGGCAAAATATGTGATTTTCATATCTTGAATGGCAGGAGTATTTGATAATTGAAATGAGATAGAATACATGTCAAGGTCATAAGGTCAAGTTGCCTATGTCTAGCAACTTTCCAGGAACATTAGATACTTAAGACCTAATTCTTATGTCAACAGTGCAAGAAGTCTATGGAGTGGTCTTTTAGTTTCAGGTTGTTGCTCATTAGGATTGCTAATCAAGTAAGAATAATGATCATGCATGATTGGCTGTATACAAACATTTATCTCAGCCCATGGGAATGAATTTAAACCATCTGTTTCTTCCTTTGTGCTCCACCAAATGTTTATGCACAGATGCACAGTACAACATACATGGTGTGTGTGTGTGTGTGTGTGTGTGTGTGTGTGTGTGTGTGTGTGTGTGTGTGTGTGTGTGTGTGTGTGTGTGTGTGTGTGTGTGTGTGTGTGCGCTGCAGCGGGTGCGGCGCGGCATGCGTATGCGGCGCGGCGTGCGGCGTAAGGCAGCGCGGCGGCGCGCAAGTAAGGCAGCGTGTGTATTATATGCATGTGCACACACATATGTGTGTGCACATGCATGCGTGCATGCATGCATGCATGCGCGCATGTGTGTGTGTGTGTGTGTGTGCACCAGCCACACATGCATATGCCAGTCATTATACAGTACTCTCAAACATCAAGTGAAATGACTTGGCAAAAACACTTGAATATATAAAATAACCATAGATGCCATATTTTTTATTCATTTAAATGTTGCATTTCCTTTGTTACCACCTTATTTGCTGATAACATGTTTATTTACTACATAATCAAACTTTAACAATGGACCACATGGTTCTCTACAACTAATTCTTCAAAAATATTTTAAAAATGTATAATATTCCAT
>JAECUM010086720.1:0-12146 GCA_016617855.1 Megalonaias nervosa | reverse complement strand
ATATATAAATGCAATAAACTGACAACGAATAGTGCAAAACTAGTATCTAACTAGCCTGAGCGCTTTCGACTTTTAGTGAGTCTTTTTCAAAGGCATACACAAAACATAGACAAGACAAACAAATAAAACAGAAAAGCCGTAGTATTTGCAAAACTTTACATGGCTGTTTCTACAGGAATTAAGCCTTTAAATTTATCTGCAACAAGATGATATAAACTAGTTGAAACATAATACATTTAAAGGTTTAATTCCTGTAGGAACAGCCATGTAAAGTTTTGCAAATACTACGGCTTTTCTGTTTTATTTGTTTGTCTTGTTTATGCCTAGGATCCATAATATACATCGTTGTTTCGATTTCATGGAAATCTGTTGATATGCTAGAGTTGTTTATGCAGTTTATTTCTTTAATTTTACAGTTACTAGTTCATTGATAGAATTGACTGATTGCATGCGATCCAAATTTTCAGATGTATAGGATTTCATAGGGTTATATGAATTAATTTCCTTTGTCTGTTAGTACGATACTGATTATCGTGAGTGAACGATAATTGCATATTTATATCTGATTTTGTAATGCTTAAAGAATCTTGTAGGTTAGGGATTGCCGTGAACTAGAAGTTAGTGAACCTTATGCAATAGTAATCGAGCATGTATCTTATTGAGTGGAACTGACTAGGTTGGGTGTCTAAGGAGTCATGTGGTAGCATAAGCAGAGAGATACGGGAATGTTTGTTTATATGCACCGCTCACATGTTAATTTGTGGTCAGTTGCTGTGATGCGAGGGTGATGACCTATTGAATTAGGTGTGACTTTGATGTATATTACAGGGGTCGTTTGTAACTAGAGATAACGATTGTACCTTACTCAAAATACAGTCTAAATTTGCAAGGACCATTAATCGTTAAGATCACCTTATGTCAGAATTTATGCAGTGTTTGGATAGATAGTTTATGCTTTCTGAGTAACGAAAGTGAGAGAATTTTATATACATATAGAAGGTGATACAAATAGAGACTGAGTGGAAATCTTGTCATTCAGGGAAACAGCTCTCTGGAACAGACTGGGACAGTCCGAAAGACGGAAGTCTGGATAAGAGATGAAGCGATTAGGATATAAAGATTAAGAAAGATCAAACGTATACACGTGAAGTTGGAAAGATGTGAGATACGCGGAGACAAAGACAGGAATCGAAGCTGGGTGATGCAGATCAGGGGTGGACATTATGCTCGTTTCACCACTCTCGTTATCATGATGAAATGAATCCATAATAGAACACTGCTACTGAAATTCTGTAAACGTAAATTTGTTTGAATTGAAGCTGAAACTATTAGTTTATGTTATTGATTAAATTTTTATTCTCTTGTCTAATGGGGGCTCGTATTGTATTATTTCTTCTCAATAGTTATGCTCAGTTCTCTGTTGATGTTCTATCTATCCACTCACACCGGGCAATAAAATCGAGGGAGGTCATCCTCTAGATAACGACAGCCAAATCTAATTAACCACCCCTCTTTTGCGTAGAGGGAACATCGTTACACAGTGCTGTAATATTTATTCAAAGACATCTGGATATTAAGAGCTTTACGGATTTATTGTGAAACATTCAAGGACATTTGGATTTAAAAACATAGTGATCCTTCTGTAGTGCTGGTACATAAAGACATCACTGTTTCCATTTGGAATGCCTTTGGCATGTATTCAGATTGTTTGGATCTATTGGCTTTGATAGAACTTTTAGTATTTTAGGATTTCAGTAACCATTGTAAGTTAATTTTAATGCGTTCACCTTGTAGATTAGGGAAACGAATTTATATGTTATATTATATAAAAGATTTGCTTATCGCTCTTTTTTGTTACGTAGCTTAAGCCACTTGGTCATAACACTATTGCCTTGAAATAACGATAGTTAGGATATAATGTATGCATGGCCTTGACATATGATAGTTAAGACGTTGTGTATACATCGATTTGAAATAGGGGTAAAGACAGTATATATGCACGACCTTGAAATAAGAATAAATTAAGATGTTTTGCGTATATAGACTTGCAATAAGAATAGACGTGAAACAAAGATAGTTCAAGACATTATGTATGCATAACCTTGAAATAGGATAGCTAAAATGTTGTGTACTCATGGCCTTGAAGCAAGAATAGTTCAGACAGTATGTATGTTGGCTTTTAAATATTGATAATTAAGGCGCTGTGTATTCATAGTCTTGAAATAACTATAGTTAAAGCAATATGTATGCATGCCCTTGAAAAAAGGATAGTTAAGACCTTGTGTATACATAGACTTGACATAAGGATAGTTAAGACAGTATGTATTTGGACACTGAAATAGCGATAGTTAAAACGTTGTGCATGCACGGCCTTGAAATAAGGATAGTTAAGACATTGTGTATACATAGACTTGAAACAAGGACAGTTAAGACGTTGTGTAAGTATAGACTTGAAACAAGGATAGTTAAGACGTTGTGTATACATAGATTTGAAATAAGGACAGTTAAGACGTTGTGTAAGCATAGACTTGAAACAAGGATAGTTAAGACGTTGTGTAAGCATAGACTTGAAATAAAGACAGTTGAGACTGTGTATACATAGGCTTTAAATGAAAATAGATCAGACTGTACGTATGTTGGCTTTGAAATAACGATAGGTAAGACGATGTGTATTCACAGACTTGAAATAACGATAGTTTAGACGCTGTGTAAGTATGGCCTTAAAATAACGATAGCTAAGACGTTGTATAAAACATTGACTTGAAATAACGATAGCTTAGACGCTGTGTAAGTATGGCCTTGAAATAACGATAGTTAAGACGTTGTGTAAACATAGACTTGAAAATAACGATAGTTAAGACGTTGTATAAGCATAGACTTGAAATAACGATAGTTAAGACGTTGTGTAAACATAGACTTGAAATAAGGATAGTCAAGACGTTTTGTAAGCACAGACTTGAAATAAAGATAGTATTTCTTGGCTTTGAAATAAGGATCTTTTTATTTATTTATTTGTTTATTTATTTATTTAGAGATGGATGGATGGATGGACGGACGGACGGATGGGCAGTCAGACAGACGGATGGATGGATGGACAAACAGACAGACAGTCAGACAGACAGAAAGATGGACAGATAGATAGATAGATGAAATGGATGTTGTTATGGTAACCTGCTTTCGTTTAGATGCTTTTGTACCCCTACAAATGTAGACAAATACCATGCGTCTTCCTTAATTGCAACATCTTATGTCATCGGTGAAGAATAAGAATAAGACAAGTTTGCGCACGCGTTTCACTTAAAATCTATTGTTATGTGCCTAGGCTCTTACAAAAAGTAACAAGAAAAGAGTGAAGACAACAAGCTTTGTAAAATTTAACAAATTATTTATTTCCCTAGAAAACCAAGGTAAAAATGAGAAAAAGGACTTACGGTTTTGCGAATCAAATCTAAAATTAATCCAAGAATTAAATAATAGAAGTCCTATTATTAAAAAGTCCTAATGAATCTGAGTTCGAGTCCCTATGAAATTCAAAATGGAAGGCGATGACGTCTTCGATAGTCAGCATTGTACGGATGTATCAACAGTTCTTTGTTGAATCACAGAAAATAATATTCCAGTTCAGAATTCCGAATAATTTTAATTGAATATCTTTGTCCAAGAATTCTGTATGAGCACTTATATATATATTTCCAGGGAAAGAAATCACTAATTCCATAAAATAAAATTTCAACCCAAACTGGTCACAACAAAACACCCTTAAGTGTCAAAGGTTTAAAGCCCAACTGGCTAATTCTTATGAAGAAAACGGTTATACAGTAAGTTAAGACGCGAAACAGATTCCCGTATGAGGGTCAAGGTGGTCATCTTTCTAGAACAACGTAGAAATTTGTTACATGATAATTATCACGTCCTCCAGGTATGACCTTGATTCCACTGAATGAATCTTACTCTTAGAATGAATAAAAAATGTTTTTAAAAAAAGTTGTTTACTAGAAACCCTTACTAGTTCTGAATCAAGGTCAGCAACTAGATACAATGTTTCTACTACTGGTTGTTTATCAGGTCAAACAAAACTGAACTGAATTTCTAAAAAAAAAATGTCAAATCCAGTAGACAAAGTTATCATTACAATAGCATGTAATGGAATAAAACAAAAATTAAAACTAACAAACAAATAATTAAATTACATATACATAACACTATACACAACAGACACAAGGTCTGAAGTATGAAACAATCTCAAAAAAATTTCAGATCTAAAGCCTTGATGCAACGACACATGACTTGATGGGTACTTATCTAAAGTCTTGATACAAGTAAATATCACTTCATCGCCTTAACTTTATTAAATAAAATTGATGAAAAACCTGACGTCTTTTAACTTTGCAATTGAACATGACTTGATCGATTGTATTAGCTTTCTAAGTAAAATCGAAACAATATCCATGACTTAATAATTACCTTCACCAAAACCATTGTTTTGTAAACTCTTTTGAAACATTCCCCAATTTTCTAAAAGCCATACTATCATCTTTAAACAAGAGTCCCATGTGAGTTTAGTCTTACAAGTAACATTTACTGTATTGGCTCCAAGATCAAGTTTTATTTCAGAGATCACCAGAAGATGGATTAATAGGCGTACAGTAAACTTCAACTTTTCGTCTCCTCAGGGACCATTTGCATCTGGTTAATTTTAGTAGCTCTGCTCCTTCGTCTTCAGAACTGAATGCTTCCAGTGTCATCCGATGCTGTAATGCGAGACGATGCCTACTATTGAAGGACTGATCAGTTAACAGATTTGGTAATTTGAAAATATTCGAGTAAAATACGCAAGCCATTCCGCAATGTCATCTCCTGCCATAAGGTCTCCGAATATATAACATTTTTTTAAACGTATTGCTGTAATTTCATTGTCAAAGTCGCCTAAATCTGTCATGAATTCTGTGACATGATTCGATTTTCGTCAGCAATACCTCGAGGCCCAGCTGATTATTAGACATCCCAAATTAAAACTTGACACGTTAACAGGATATGTGTTCGTGTAATTGCATTTCAAAAAGGGACCCCTATATCAACCTGTCATCCATATAATTTCAATCGACAACGACCGGAAATATTAACTGAAATTACAATCATAATAAAAAGCATCAGCTCTGTTCTTTTCATTTTGTCTCGTTTTTCTTAACTTTGATGTTAAGTTCAAGACACATATTAAATTTCATGTTGGTATTGACTCTGTCCGTATTTATTAGTTACAAATAATCTATTATAATTTTCTCTCTCTCTCTGACTGATGCATTGGCGTATATAAGTAAACTGTTAATCACTAGCATTCCTAAAAGAATTGGAGTCGGGTTGTTCATTTTTGTGAAGCGTGGTACTCGTAATTCAAGAGTAGGAGGTTCGATATCCGTCAAGGCCAAAATGGGTTAGCTGCCTAGGTGTTTTCTGGGAAAGGTGTTTTCCTCATATTCCCTCTGCATAACTAATATGTGTTAAAAGCGTCTTTTAAAACAACAAAACAAACCAATAAGCATACAAATCACTTGCTGGGACATCATTGTGATTATTCTATATATTAGTACAATATAATAATCTCCCCATTAGTTTATGTCGTTTCCTGAGTAAACCCTGAACGAGATCTGCATAGCAACCTGCACCACAATGCATTGCTGTTCTTTTATTTAACAGATCGTGTCCAAGATAACTTCCCTACAGAGACTGACTTACGAAGTTGGTCACAGACCGTATTCACAGCTTTCTATTCCACAGGGATGAAAGCCGAAGTGGGCCGGGTGACCAAGACCATAATAAATTGAGTTCATTACTAATTTGATCAATTGAGTTAATTACTAAAAGAAACAATATAGTGGTAATAGCAACTCCTTCTCATCTCATTCCTTGTTGCAATCGGCCTGGGGTTTCTGGCAGTATTAAATTTGGCAACATCGTTTTTAGTTTGTTTCTTTCAGTCCAACTGCTATAATACTTTATCAGTAATAAACTGGCAATAATTACCTTCTTGTGACTATATTTTGAATCAATCTAAATTTAATTAATTACCGGAAAATGGCGTATTTGAGCTGTTATGATATGTTGCCAGCTGAGTTTTCTAATTTATCGTCTTGTTTTTATTTCGAGACCGAATCGTAATCTTTTCCTCGAAAACTATTTACATTTGTTAAAGTTATCGGTGACACAGAAGGGAATTTAATTACCAGATAAAATGAATTGTACAACAGTTCTACACGATCTGTCACGTGGCTGACAAAATGATACATCGTCATGTTCCTGCCTGTCTAAAGAGAAATCACAACAATTGTCTCAGAATGAACGTTTTTGCACAATGAGGCAAGAAACAAATCTCTCGAAAACACTTTTAAAATCATAATACTGTGATGTAATAGATAGAATATACTTTTTATTTAATATAGAATGATGTAACAGATAGTATGTACTTTTAAAATAAAATATAATGTCACAGATGGTATATATTTCTTAATATACAATATGATGTTACAGAGAGTATATACTTTATAAATGATAAATACTATTATGCACAAGACGGTATATACATTTCAGTGTTGAAAAATATGATGTAACAAATAGTATATACTTGTAAAATGATAAAGAATATGATGAAACAGATATCCAGAACCAATCATGCCTGAAATATACTGAATGAACATATTGTCAGAAATGTAATAGCGTTAAATAATATGATTTGCAACAATCTTAAAAATATTTTACAACATGGGATTTCGACGTGACTTGACTAAGTGAGACAGAAATAATGGGTAAGGCCTTCAGTATAACATACGAATGAAAACCAGTCTAGTCATGAAGTAGTCGAATCAGGATCGATGTATTGTTTCATAATATGGTATGGTTATAAACTGTGTACATGACAGACGAATGAAATTTTACTCGGAAGGACTAGCAAGACATTTGAGATGGTGAATACAGTTTAATAGATGTAAATGATATAAGGGTTGTAAGCTATAAGTGATGGTGAGTTTCTACGGTGTATGCCTTCAGACCCGGTCTGATAGTCTGCACGGCCCAAGGCCCACGCTGGCTGCGAAGCCCGGAGTGATAGTTTACAATGCCCAAGGCCCACGCTGGCATCTCAGCCCGGCCGGTGAGTTTGCTAGGTCCAAGGCCCATGCTGGCATGGCAGCCCGGCCCGATAGTTTGTAAAGCCCAAGGCCCACACTGGCATGGCAACCCGGCCTGATAGTTTGTAAAGCACAAAGCCCACTCTGACAGTTTAGCCCGGTCAGTGACTTTGCCAGGCCCAAAGCACCATGCTGGCAGTGTGGCTCGACTGTTGGAGTTAATGTAGTATGCCTAATTTGTTTGTCAGCGCGAATCCCCTGAAGGCGCGGGGCCCATGGCGACCAACTTGCTCGCCTTGCCCTAAGGCCCGTCTTGTGGTGGATGTATATGGCATTATAAGGTTGCAATATATCTGTCATGTTGTTGTATTGGTGATGTATATATTTTAATGGATGTAGATGGTGTTAGGATTGTTATATGACTGTGGTGGTGTAGTAGTGATGGTGTGTGATGGTGTAGTAGTGACGATGTATGCATTTTAATGAATGTATATGGTGTTGTAGTGTTGTCATAAATTTGGATGGTGTTGTAGTGATGGTGTATACATTGTAGTGGCTGTAGATGGCATTATAGGTTTAAATTTGTCTGAAATGATGTATTAGTTTATAAACTGTTGAGGATGTATATGGTTTTATATTGTTGTAATGTATCTGAGATAGTGTAGTAGTGATGTTGTATGCATTTAAGTGGATATAGATGAATTATAGGGTTGTAATCTGAGATGGTGTAGTACTGATGGTGTATACGTTGGTGTGGATGTATATAATGTTATAGTGTTGTAATATATCTGTGATGGTATAGTAGTGATGAATGTAGATTATGTTATAGTGTTGTAATACATATGTGATGGTGTAGTAGTCATGGTGTATACGTTGTATTGGATGTAGATGATATAATCATTTCTATGTACAAAACACGAACCATCTCAAAATTAACGCAGAATGTCTCCTCTTATTTTCAATGAATGTATATGCGTACATCCTCGCTTCATCTTCTTTATAGTCTATCATTCAAAGGATGAGCTGTACCTAATTTAGTTATTTCTATTGATTTTCCACAAAATGGGATGAGACAAAACGATAACTGTCGCGAAAACTTACACAGAGAAGCCCCAATTTGACGATGTCATAGCAAATGACTGAGTTTTTCTTTAAAAAAAGATACAAAGAAAATAAACTAAATATTTATCTAGAATGCTTTATGAAGTTACACTAACGGAACATGAACGTTACTCGTACATGGCCAGTTGGTCGCACATGAGGATAATTCAACTTAAGTAAGAAACATGAACGTAAAGATTAGTAAAAACTACGATAATTAAAATGCGCTAAGATGGATTCATTCATAGTACGTACCATATCCAGCGTGATTGACGAAAATACATCAAATCTGCTGGTGCTAGATGAAAGAAATAGAGAGTACATTATCACGATTAAGTACATTACACTTATCATTTTATTGCCGATAACACGTTTCATAACCATCCATCCATGATCAATTATTCATTTTAAACTTGCATGTCCCTCTATTGATGTCCCGGCCCTACGTGATAACATCGATAATCCGCCGATGTTTTAGCGACTGATAGTACATATTATTTCCTTATATCTTTTAGCTTGTATTGCATCGTGTTCTATTTGATGCACGAATCACTGACTAACTGAGTCTTGTTTTCTGTCAGTCTTGTCCGGAGATAATTTTCATATCAATTTCAGATGTCAGGAACCATACAGGGAACTAAGTGTATGATGTTGATTTTGCCCTCAAGTAGCAAATTAGAGGTAAAAAATGATTTGGTTTTGAAGAAATTTCTTAATAGCATATAAACCAAAAATAAATAATGATCAATGAGAGATATATGTTAACAAAGAATTAAAAGTTGTATCGTATCTTGTTATTTTGCAGAAAATTTTAATTAATGGACATTTCTGAAAAAATACCGTTTTCTACCGACATCTTATTATCTAATTCAGTTTTGTCTCAAGAATACATTCAAGATAAATTTTAAATATTATTTGCGGCAAAGTTACATTTGTCCAACTTAGGAAACGACTTTTTTTTCTCTGTATTGCCGGTGTTGAAAGTTTTGATGACATAATTACATGGGGTGATAAGTCGTATCTCGTATGTACCTATGAAAATTTTTAAAAGTATTTCCTGTTTATTTGGGAGAATGCTCAGAGCATGCCATGGCCGAATTTTAGATTCAATATAAAGCACTATTGGAAATTTATCGGTAGAAAACAAACCAGGACATGCTTCTAAGTTTAAAATGATGTAAAATATACGGTCAGAATTCGAATCTGTGAGCTGATTTGGTCTACATTCCGAGTTTTCTCGGAATTATTTGAACTTCTTTTGCCGTTCTTCAGATAATTCCGTGTGCTACGTCTTCCGTTATGCCAAGACTCGTCCAATAGCTCTGTCCTATGGATCTAAAAGGGAGTAACTTAGAATAAAGAATTATATAACTCGAAATAACTGAGTTTAACTGATCTTGCTTGCAGTGTGGCTTCCGTATTTTTTATTTAACCATAACAATTCACCACTATTGAAGGTCGATGAGGGTCGGTGGTTCTTTCCGGGGGTTTTTCGGGTTCTTCCTCCACCATTTATACTGGCCGCCATGTATGGCCTATCTCGTGCTGAAAATGGCGTTAAACCGTACAACAACAACAACAACAACAACAACAAGGTCGGTGTGGGTGAGGCTGTTCGAAGGGTAGAATGATGACAAAAGTTTGATTGATCCTTCCATTATGCTAATTATTTCATTGAATAATAACATTATTTTGGTTCTACGATTTCCTGGCACTTAAGACAATCCACATCTTAATAAAAGGGTGATACGGATGGGTAAAAACACGTCTGAATAATTTTCTTCG
Source organism: Megalonaias nervosa (assembly GCA_016617855.1). Classification (NCBI taxonomy): domain Eukaryota; kingdom Metazoa; phylum Mollusca; class Bivalvia; order Unionida; family Unionidae; genus Megalonaias; species Megalonaias nervosa. The sequence goes on along the minus strand of JAECUM010086720.1, from coordinate 2,139 downwards.
AACCCATGCAGTTGGCTCATAAAGCAAATTTGACACCTGACTTAGTGTTTTAAAAAATGATTTGGTTTGAAGATTTACAATGTAATAGTTAGAAAGTCAGAAACTTTGATGAAACATGAATATATTTAAATCCCTGTTCAAGTTAGAGCAAGCTTAAAACGCAGTATCTATTTCATTTCGAGGCCCTCCTTAAGATTAGTATTTCTCGGCTTGATACTTCTTTCATAATGTATTTATATGTTAAATGTTTAACAACATCACCATGATATCTATGTGTCACGTGTATGCTCACAACAGTACGTTGCTCTAAAAGAGCCGGAGAAAAGAATTTACAAAAACATTTAATTGTCAAAATACTAGCTTAGAATTTGTCATTTTGTTTTTCCTTTCGTTCTATTATAATAAAGTATATCTTACTGGTGCTCTTAAATCAGCATTGAAAAAAAAAATTATTGACATAGACTTCCAAAGAGATTAATCGTGTGGCATTTACTTGTGAGGACAATAAAATTTAACATTCATTGTAACCGGAAAATGTACGTATTCAATCAAGCGTAAATAAGTCCTCGTCTGAATATTGGTACAAGGCCTGTTCATCTCAAATCACTCTACGTTTCCTATGCAATGTATTTTTTCAGCAATTGATTATGATTTTCCATGTCTGATATCTGGATACCAATGTAGACAAAACACTGGGTTATAGACACTATTACAGAAAACAAATGAGTTTTAGTTTCAATATTGTGACTTACATTCCGTCCTTTTTCAAACGTGTCTAATTCTTTGCAACTATTCGTCCAGATTTTGCTAATAAAGAAAGACTCCTAACAAGCCAATTCGGTGTTTACGCATGGGCATTATTTTATGGGTTTACAACAAAATTTCACATAGAGGCTTAAATGTTCACACGGGGATTGAATATTGGTTTTATTTCGTATTATCGTTTGGTATAAATACAATACGGGATCGACTCCCCTCGGAGTAACAAAGATAAACGGATTAAAGTTTCAAAACCTGGCGAAGCAATTTGTACTAATTCCGTGTCAGCTAGGTAGGTAAATTAATATTTCTCTCAACATCGAGATGCATTATGGATCGTGAAGTCATCAGATGAGAATGACCTGCGTGCTATAAGATATAGAAAGAAGAAAATAACTGTCTCTATTAAGTCCAAAATCGGCTCAATTACCATCTCAGGTATAGATTCAACTACACTGTTTATCTGCTGACGATGCTTGAAAAACTTTCGTCTCGAGTTATGAAAGCATATGTACACCTGTGATATTTAATACATCTCGGTGTCAATGCACACAAGCAAAATCATATGTACACCTGTTCAAAACTATGTCAAAACTCATAGCATATTCGGTAGACCTCTATCTCTATGCACATAAACAAAAGCGAAGTGCGTCAAGGTAATCCAAGTGTGTCAAAACTCATAGCATATTCGGTAGACCTCTATGTCTATGCACATAAACAAAAGCCAAGCACGTCACGGTAATATCTCGGCACTTGTATAGCTGAATTCAAACTAAATAATAAAACAAAAAAGACAATAAATGACCACTTCATTGGAAATTTAATTCCAAGTAGCTAATTCAGAGATGGAAGAATGCAATTTGTACACCTTGTTCTCTTTTGTGCGAAATTTGTTTGTGTAAAATCCATGATACACTGCGATAAAGTTATAAATATGAATTCTACCGAAAGCTGAAATATAAATACTACAGTTTGAATAATTATGCAGGAACATATAATTTAGCCTAATGAAATATGATAATTGCACATCTGGATGTAAATTATTACAAAATGAGTGTTCATTCGTCACGTGACATGATCAATCGGCTATTTACAGGCACTTTTTTGACGCCATAAACCATGAGCGATCGTCAACATCCATTTTTATGAAGGCTAGACCAAACACTTCAAAAGAAAATATTAATTTATTAATCAAAATGAAACACAAGATCATTATTGAATTTTTTCTTCAAAAATTAAACCAAGAAATGAAATTCAGTTTTAACTTTATTATATATTGAGTTAAACTGCAAACTACATAGACCCAGATTAGCTGTCACATAATGCGCCGGCAGATCTAAGTTTTACGCAGTTTGTTAGGAGTAATCAGTAGAATATATA
>JAECUM010086715.1:0-10774 GCA_016617855.1 Megalonaias nervosa | reverse complement strand
CATTGCGAAAGGTATCCGCATTCCCTGTGGAACTTATTATATTTAATCATTGCGAAAGGTATCTGTATTCCCAGTGTAACTATTACATTTAATCAACCGAGAGGAAGTTAAACGTGTATGTAATCATTATACTAGTAGTAGCAGTAGTAGTAAAAGTAGTGGTAGTAGTAGTAAAAGTAGTAGTAGTAATAGTAGTAGCAGGAGTAGTTCTAGTAGCATCAGTAGTAGTAATGGTAGTAATAGTGATAACATTAGTAATGTCTAACCAAGTTTCATGGCTTCAGTCATGACAGATTTGTAACCCCTGCCATATGGTTTCTGATGAATATTTTATTTTTATTTATGTATTTATTTTCATCAACGTCCAGTTTTAACCTTTTATAAAAGACAGACCTGAATACCTAATGTTATCTATGAGCTTTTTGTTGAAAGTACAACCATCTTGTATTGTACTTATACGTTTTCTTAGTATATGGAAAAATTCTTTCGAGCAAAAATCTTAATCATGGAAAAAAACTAAACCATTAACAGCCTGTAATTCACAAAAGGAATCCATGGCAAAATTACGCCTTGCACGGTAATGTAACTTTGTTACAACTTCCCCAAACGTTTAGTACATTCAACAACATGGCAAAATCTAATTCACTTTCTGAAATGAAACTGCGTTAGAATCGCATCAATCAAAGAATGGGTTCACTTTAATTAGGTTTACTTTCATATCTCAAAGTTAAAAGGAGAAATCCGCATTCTTTTGCAGTTTTTCTTTCTATGCCAGACAAATACACACACAACGGGACATAATAAATTGAATGGTTAATTTACTTGTAATTATATGTCAGCCTATATTATACAAATTAAATTCCAGCCCAATCAGAAGGTACCAAATAATCAGGTTTCGAATTTAGTCCTCATTAGTCTGTTGAGGCTAAGAGAAGCAAAACTAGTTGTCAAGCATTCAAAGAGTATTGTATATTTAATGCGAAGTGGTAATTTTCATGCGTGAGCATCTAGGTGTACTAGTTTCGTCGTCTCAACATTCAAGTGTACCTATTTTGTATAACCTATGGCAGTCGTCCGAACTATACAATACCACTTACACGAACTGAGCCAATCGCCTGTGATTGAATCCTATTTTATTCCCTAAATCGGTATTATTTTCTCTGATTTTTTCCGGGGGATTTGTTGAATATTGAAAAATGTTACTTGCATTCAACAGAGAGCAACATTAATGCCTAAACAGAAAATAAAATATATACTCATTTCACTCTTTGCCTCCGAATAGGAAGAAAAGGTCGAACACGTGTGATTCGGACAGTTCCACGAAGGTGACCTGCAGTGTCCAGTGATTTAATTCATATGCAACTATTTTCAAGACGATAGAACAAAGCCTATCCTGCGATTTACATATGCTATTTCTAAACAACAGAACAAAGCCTATCCTGCTATTTGCACATGCTATTTCTAAACAATAGAACAAAGCCTATCCTGCTATTTGCACATGCTATTTCTAAACAATAGAACAAAGCCTATCCTGCTATTTGCACATGCTATTTCTAAACAACAGAACAAAGCCTATCCTGCTATTTGCACATGCTATTTCTAAACAACAGAACAAAGCCTATCCTGCTATTTGCACATGCTATTTCTAAACAATAGAACAAAACCCATCCTGCTATTTGCATATGCTATTTCTAAACAATAGAACAAAGCCTATCCTGCAATTTGCATATACTATTTCTAAACAACAGAACAAACCCTATCCTGCTATTTGCAAATGCTATTTCTAAACAACAGAACAAAGCCTATCCTGCTATTTGCAAATGCTATTTCTAAACAAAAAAAACAAAGCCTATCCTGCTCTTTGTAAATGCTATTTCTAAACAATAGAACAAAGCATATCCTGCTATTTGCAAATGCTATTTCTAAACAATAGAACAAAGTATATCCTGCTTTTTTTGCATATGCTATTTCTAACAATAGAACTATGCCTATCTTGATATTTGCATATATCTTTCCAACGTAAGTAAGAAGGTCTTGGTGCATATGAACTTATGACTATTGCACTGAATTCACACAACACGCAGGAAAATCACATTCAAGGACTTAATTAGTGCCGTGATATTATGAACAGCGTAATGGGGAAAATATATATTCAACACATTATTTGCATTCAAAGCTAATTATGTCCTGTATGCAAATGAGATAAGTAAGAAATTATTTTATTTCGTATTTTAAAAATGCCGTACTAAAATTATTTTATTGTTTTGTATGTGTGGGTAGCATCAGATATAGACAAAGATATTTTTCTTACTTATGCACAAAGCTATGCACATTAATTTGTCACTCTGGTTGCGTAGTTTCAAATTTATTTGAACCTGCATATAAATTTAAAATAAAATTTGACTGTATGGCTGTTACCCTAATTGGATTTCATTAATCTTTGCGGTACTGCTACATTGTTATTGAATAACCTGTGTGTGATTCGGATCTTCCAATTTGATTTGACAACGATGATGTTCTTAGGATCATGGCATCATACCTATATGAATGATTTGTCTTTCTTGACAAAAAGTTTGAACTCGGGCATTTATTAGCCATTTTATTGAATCGAGTTTGATCTCTGAGCCATTATACGACACACACAGTCTCCTGCTCTCGTTTATTGTGATAATATACTCAGGATTTTGCTTCGAACGAATCAAATACTACAACTGACCACCTCAACGATACAAATATCTTCTGACAATTACAATTCAACATTTACATGAATTTAAAATATCATTGGGGGCCTCGAGTGGCCGAGTGGTCTAAAGCGCTCACCGTTACGGATCACTGCCATCTCACCTCTGTCTGCGTGGGTTCGAGTCCCGGGTTCGGCCAATGTGGATATGTAAGAAAGCTTGCCAGCAGCTTCTCGTGGGTTGGTGGTTCTTTCCGGGGTTTTCCCGGGCCATTCCTCCACCATTTATACTGGCCGTCATGTATAGCCTATATTGTGCTGGAAAATAGCGTTAAACCCTACAACAACAACAACAATAACAAGTTTATAACACTCATTTTGATTCCCAAATTTACATGCCAATGTTAAGTCAAATACTGTATATGCAGTTTTGTATGTCTGGAAGTGACTACTATATCTCAGAAGTTCTCATGTTTCCATCAGGTCCGCACGGGTGATGTTGTTGTTGTTGTTGTTGTTATAGGGTTTAACGCCATTTTTCAGCACAAGATAGGCTATACATGGCGGCCAGTATTAATGGTGGAGGAAGAACCCTGGAAAACCCCGGAAAGAACCACCGACCCACGAGAAGCTACTGGCAGGCTTTCTCACGTACTCACGTTAGCCGAGTCTGGACTCGAACCCACGCAGACAGAGGTGAGATGGCAGTGATCCGTAACGGTCAGCGCTTTAGACCACTCGGCCACTCGGGGCCCCTCCGCACGGGTGATAAGCTTTCGCCATATAGGATTATAGAGAGATTATATGTACTAGTTCGAATAATTATTGCGGGGCATCTTACTCCCGAATCTCAAAACGCGAGCTGAAGTTGGTGGTCCAAATATTACATGTGTTCAGTAGAAACGAAAATTGAAGCCCAAACAGAGGAAAATATGTTTATTGAGTTCAGATTCATGATTACTGCATAGGATGAATAAAGTAAACATGCGCGAGTCAGCCATTTCTGGAAAGGTCACTTACAGACAAAAATTCTAGTGACTTCATTCCAATGCAAGTATGTTCAGAAAGTGCAGGATAACCTATCCAAAAATTGTCTTATATGACGTATTCAAGTTAGGGATAAAGTTACATACGATGGTCTTGTTATACCTGAACTTACAACTTATGCACTGGATGTCACCTAAAATTTAAGGACAAGAATGGAAATATATAACATTCGTGTAGTGAATAAAATCATTTCGAGACCATACAGATCGCCAGTACTTCTTGGACCCATTTTTATGAAAAGTAATGAGTTTATTGCAACACCACGAGGCACCGTTGTCGATGTTTTAAAAGTTGTATATATAATTTATAAAACATTATTTGGCACTGTAATAAATACCATAGGCTACTGAAATCGAGACTTTACATCGATACATTTTTCGTTTGAAATACCAGAAATAAAATATCAAGCATATACTGTTAGCAGGAACATCTCTTTTGAACAAAAACAATCAATCGTGAATCTCTTGATATGCGTACATAGTGTTCTTCATTAGTTAAAGACATGTCTTTCAAACTGATAAAATATTTTACTTACTTTCCGGCGGACACTTGGAACCGTCAAAACCACATCTGGGTGTGTCGACAGGAGGGCCATCTTTGCCTCCTGCCCAGTGGATACTTTTACCCAGCAGTGGTTCGTATTTCTTGGAATTTCCAAAATAGTTTGCTACAACCTGCAATAATGTAAGCAATTATCAAACACTTCAAAGAACAAAATTAAAAAAAAATAATTACATTATATTACAGATCATTGGTAATGACGTTTTTAACTAGTAAGTCTCAAAGTACTGCAGTATGCTAGATGCGATGACAAAACGGCACTAGGGAAAATACTTTGCGAAATATTGAAAGAAACGTAAAGGAATATTACAAATTGATCATCAATACTGCTTGTCCGAAAAAAGATCGATGGACATTTCTAATGAACTGTATCATGTCAGGCAGTGAGATCGAAGACACCGTCTGGACATTTCTAATGAATTGTATCATGTTAGGTAGTGAGATCGAAGACACCGTCTGGACATTTCTAATGAACTACATTATGTCAGGTAGTGAGATCAAAGACACTGTCTGGTCATGTCTAATGAACTGTATCATGTCAAGCAGTGAGATCGAAGACACCGTCTGGACATTTCTAATGAACTATATTATGTCAGGCAGTGAGACCAAAAACACATTTCAGACGCAAAGGTAAAGTTTCTGCAAGCCAGACAAATTTGTTCTGGACTAGAGGAGTGTATCTTTGCTTGCTTTAAACTAGAGGGGTTTATCTTCATTCATACGTAACCTACACACACACACACACACACACACACACACACACACACACACACACACACACACACACACACACACACACACACACACACACACACACACACACACACACACACACACACATTGTTTTAATTAATTTAGATATTTTTGTAGGAATCTATCTCTTACATTGTTAACTGTTTAAGACTGATATAATCTTTCATGGCTAACTCAAATGTCGAGAAAATACGAAGTTTATAAGTCTCTGGATATATGCAGCTGGTTTGGAATAATTAGTAGAACAAACCACATAGCTCCTGATCTGCCGGTTCATTATGCGACGACAGATCATAGTGTATGTCGTTTGTTGTTAGACATGACCTATCCACGATTATGTACGGCACATATTGCTTTGGCGATCAGATTTGAGGTTCGTACACAATAATCCTTATAGTGAATTGAATGTTATTTTATTGGTTTTTTAACACGATGCTATCAAATTTATCATGCTAATTGATCTTGTAGAAGGTGCCTTTCACAGTTGATCAAAAGCTTCTGCTTAAAATTTTTCCCCCTTAAAATGCTAAGTCTTACCAAAATTGTTGGTTTATACAATAAAATTATGGAAAGAGCCTTACAGATTAATTTCTGTGGAGAATAATTCGATATATGACGTTCGAGGAGAAATTTACAAATTGGATATTGTTTCCTGAGATGTGTGTGAGACTCGCGCCTAACATAATTCCAGATACAGCTTTTAATCAATTAATTAATTTATTGAGAATGACGATTTCCTTTGTATTCTTTCTTTTGTCACCAACAATCATCCATCTTCTCTGGATTTCTTTAAAGTTTTTTTGTCAGTGACAAAATGTAAACAATCTGCCGTAACGATTCTATTGCTTGTTGCCGGCTGTTATATTGTCTAACTCGTACAAAACTGTACCCAACAAAAGGACTGAAATAATGTAAAGAGGAAACAATTGTCTCCGTAGTACATTCTCCCCTCACGTCGGACAAAAACAGTTTCTGACCTTTTGTAACTTTGAACTACACACACTACAATAGATGTCAGTGCAGTACAGAAATTATTTCAATACATACGAAAAAAGAGGCTATTTTTGTATTTAAATTGGAAACCTCACAAAGTGAGCGTATTGCCAAGCCTACACAGAAATTACTAATGAGATTATTTCACGACGGAAGCCGTGATCAATTATTTTTTTTGTAATTAAGCGAAGCAAGTGTGGTGACATAATCATGAAATGAGATTCTTTCTAAATGCGATCCGTTTAAGTTTGACTATTAGAGGCTGAAGCATCACATCGTGCTTCCGACTGATGATACTTCAGATGACTTTTTCGATTAATCTGATTTATAAATTAAAGAAGGTTTGTTAAAACGTATGTGTAGGGAAAGAAAAACTCTGTAAAATGAAAACTGCAGGTGCAAATAACACTCGAAGAATTAAACGTACCTAACATGACGATACTGATTTTAGTATAAAGCATGTAGCACTGCAAAGTCCTATCTCTCAAATCTAATAAAAATTATCCTTCAATGTTAACACCCCACCCCAATTAATTTGTCATCCGCATAAGTAGGTGGATTTATTTTAATTTTGACAACCATATACCATTCACTATTTTGTCAATTGTGCGGTGAGACTGAGGTAAATAAAATAAAATCACACCATAAAAGATAAAAACAATATAAAGGTAAATAAGATTAAAATATAATATGTGACATCAATTAACGCTTTCTAGAAATGTGATTTTCAAAAGAGCGACAGGATTCGTGTGTCATTAATTCAAAACGAACAATTTAGATAATCTCCCCCCCCCCCCCATGAAGTAACGTATTAATACAAACGCCCTGGTACAAAATTAATTTTTGATTAGAGTTTTTATTATACAAGACATACATATCTGAAGATTTATTATCGGAATGAACTACAAACCTCAAATATTCCTGTGGTAGGATTCATATCCAGCAGGGAATAATCAGCACTCCTGTCTCCATTATCGTCAATACTGACATTTCCTGTTATTCCTAGAAAAATAAAGTTTATATTTTGAGTGATTTTAAGTAGAGAGGAGGATGAGAGGTTGGCGAGGGCGGTGGGGTGGGTGGGGTGGGTGGGAGGACGGGATAATTTGTTGACTTTGCCAATGATGAATTCAACGATATACATAAGATATAGATTACTCTACTCATATCTGCAGTTTGCGAATTTTAATGGTAACGTTACAAATTTTTAGTTCATAATTTGGACATATTTAATTAAAATTCGGGAGAAAACCCAACAGTTGTTTGTCTCTGAAAAATACATGTCTAATCGAGGAACTAATATATCGCACATTACGATACAAAAAGCTGTAAGTTTTACACAGTTCTGGAAATATCTGAAATCAAATACCATCAAATGCCCTTATTCGAGCGAAAAGTGTTTTAAAGAAATTTATACGTAATATATTTACTGCATACATTAAGCATGACGGAAACAGTTTAATGGTTATTTAAGTAATGTTTGACAAATAAAATGCCCATAGAAATTAAGGCTAACGTATATACTAATAACTATAAAGTAGAACCAAGACCAAACAGAAAAAAGATAACCATTTTTGTTCATGGGGCATTATTTTAAGGACTGACTTTCCTAAGTCCTAAATGACTGCTTAAGGGGATACACACGGGGTGTTTGATGGGGTATTTTGTGGTCATACCTTACACATGAAGAACTATTCATCCATTTCACCCATGGATTTCCATAAACTCATACACAAGGGGAAAAAAAACCCAAAATAAATACCAACGTTTGAAAGCGTGGTATATTCCTACCGCAAATGGTAAGCAGCAGAAGAATAAATATATAAAGAACAACAGATATTTGATGTAATTTTCGTCTTTAATAACGCAGTTTTGTTTGAGGAATGCCTAAAGTTCATGAATGAATAGTGTAAATATCTACCATTATTCTCTATATACATTTTATTCCTCCAAATAGCTCCGGACATTTTATGGCATATTTGATTTTTTTTCCCCAGTTTAAGAAAGCCGTTTTGATTTTATGTAGGATGTAATTTTATTTATTATTCGTAACCTGTTTCTTTTTCGTTCGAGACGAGGAAAGCTTGAGACTCTATTCAACTCAAGATCACTAGTTGGAATGCTTAAGAAAACCAGAATATGTTAAGCTAAACATAGCCATATACTCTTGAGTAAATTAAGTTGCATGATGTCAAATTAATAAACAAGCAATTAATGAAACTTGGTTAAGAAATAAGTATAGTTTTGGATATTCTTGACATAATCTGTGTTAAAACAGTCATACACTACCTGAATTTGCTTCCACTACCCACACCCACCCTCTTGCTGCAGAAAGATGAGAACTAACAACTAACCTTTAAACGTTCTATTCCACATCCGCCTCGTGATCTCTGTTCCATTTGAGATAGATCTATTAGCTTCAAGCGTCTCGTTGAGGGCGATCGCATATAGGATCACGGCATCGTGAAAAGCCCCAACAAAACTATTCACCTGTGAAAAGAGTGCAAATCGTTTAAAGTTATATTCTAAAAAGTCGCTGACAGAATTTGCTATTGAAAATTTACTTAATGTTGGACAACTCTGAATGGTCAATCTTGCTTTCTTTAATGTATTTCATTACAACGATTTATTAATGTGCTACAGCGCTATTTTCTGAACTTTGAAATGATTTAACAATGTGCTACAGCGCTTGTATTTCTTTAATTTCACTAACGACTTAACAATGTGCCACAGCGCTTTCATTTTCTTTAGTTTCACTAACACTATTTAACAACGGGCCACAACGCTTGTACTTCTTCGCATTTAACAACCTCTCCAGGAATCCCCCCCCCCCAAAAAAAAGCAAATAAAAAAGTAGAAATATAACAATATTAAAAAAAAAAAATTAAAAATTTAATGAAATAAAGAAACTAGGAAACAAGCACCATTTAAAGGGAAAGACTAACTTCTTTTTACTCCATGTCCATCGTTCAGACAATTTAGTGTATACTATAAGGTTAATTTTTTTAACAACTTTATCTCAACTTTTCATTCAAGAAACTGTTATAGTGTAACAACACTTTCATTTAAATAAAGTGCCCCCCTTCTTTAAATTAACATTGCTATGTAAAGAAGAAGTATGTTCATTATCAGATGTCAGTCATCGATACAGTGTTTTTATTCCACGGTTGTAGATATTCGCGATTATGTTGCCCTGTCTGATAATCGTAGATCACTATTTATAGACCTCATGTAACTGTTTGTTGATCTCATTTAAGATATTGCATGAGAGCAGGGAGAAGATGGATTTCTAGAGTGTTATCACACAGACACGTACTCAGTATCAAATGCACCGTACTTAAAAAAAGACACTATTTACCTCTGAATAATAACGAGATATAGTGAAGAAATACCCATATGAACAAAAGATTATTTCGATTTTATGTATTTATTTCAAATATAAGATTCAGGCAGCTTTACGTGTGCCATCGGATGAGAAACAACGATCGGTGTACCCGCTTACAGTTGTACCTACCAATGAGATAAAAGATTTAAGGACAAAATATAATACAAAATAACAGATGTGAAATCACATGTTTCAAACAACGAATTTTATTAATGAAGATAAAGAAGTCAGCAAATTTTCTGCAAGATCATCTTGTGCAGAAACATCAAAGGCTCAAGGCGAAAATGTAAAGTTGTATAATTTCTCAGTTTTACTCGACAGCAAGAATGTTGATGGAATATTGGATCAATAAAGTAGTATGGTTTTGTATATGAAGCATGCTCAACGGATAAACACTTGCTTCAACCATACTCACTATGAAACGGCTTTTCCCAATCACGAATTCATTCCAACTGTTGTTTTTTGTTGTTTTAAACCAAAAATGATTTAATGTTACGATTGTAAAGGGAAAACCCATATTCGGGTTGTTTTTATCTTGCTCTCTTATGCGAGTACCCTCAATTGATTTGAGGCATGACATTTAAAATTACCAATACACGTAAGTTAGGCTTTATGTCGACGTTTGTAAATATTAGTGTGAAAAATGCCCAATAGTATAAAGTATACACACATCTATATATAGTATTATTTTTTATATTTAATTTGTATTGTATACCTGACTTTTGTCATGACTGGTAGTTGTGTCTAACAAAAGTTTTCATGATGTTTATTTTTTGAATTTAAGTTCGAGACCTTGTTTACGAATTAGTGAATTTTTCCATTAGAAATTATTAGTTTTCCAGAACATTCTATTGCGTCATAGGTCAGGTGACGTTCTGTCAGTATGCTTGTATGTATATGTATGTATGTATGTATGTATGTATGTATGTATGTATGTATGTATGTATTAGGTAAACAAAGTTTTCATTCCTGTTTTAAGTTCAGTCTGTGGAATCATTTACTATTGTGCTAAAATATAATTTGAGAGGAATCATGAACACTACTTTGGGATTATTGTGAATTTATTTCAAAAACGTTCTGGAATATAGTATTGTGATACATTAAGACCCTTGGTACATCAGCACATTCAAGATTATTGGAATGCCTTCGGAACATTCTATATTCTTGACCTTTGACAGAATATTTAGGATTATTTGGGATTTAATTCACAAACCTGTAAGTATCTTTTGAATTTTCACTTTGTGTTCAATGATTTTTTTTTGTTTGTAGAATTTACAAAACTTGTTGTTTTCGCTTCTTTCTGTTTCAGTTCGGTTAAGACCATTGGTTTTATAGACACACACACACACACATAT
>JAECUM010086713.1:0-11513 GCA_016617855.1 Megalonaias nervosa | reverse complement strand
GTATCGAAATCATATTATGTCTTATGTCCCAACTTAAATAGCAGGAACTGTGGATGTTCAGTGGTTAGCATCTGAATGTGCGACCAAAGGGATGTGGTTTCAGATCTTACCATAGATTTAATCCCAGGCGAGTCTCATGGTGCGTCCTCGGGTATGGCAATTTATTGCAAATGCCTTGGCACTAAAAAAGAAATGTTGTTTTTGGTCTTTTAAAATACATTCTAGGGCCAAACAAGATTAAACCAATTGTGTTTAACGATTATACCTGATATGAATGGGGTAGCTTCTTCTGGGATCGGAGACAATTTATTAAATGTCTGGAATGACCTTCTATCTCTACACTCATTATTGCAGAAACGGAAATAAACAAACTTTGGATGAACATTATTACTGTGTGTTTTCTCTCTGTCAGCCTACTATGTGTTGGCTGCACATAGTGTTTGAATGATCATTACTATAATCTTGACCCCTGTGTCAGTAAAGTTTATGTTGGCTATAGAGTGGATTTGAATGACCATAACAACCACATTTACCCTATGTGTCAATACCCTTAGTGTTGGTTATGCATGTGGTTGTTTAGAGGAACAGATATACTCATGCAATGTATAGTGATGTCACATTGATTTGTATGATCTGCAACTGTCTGAAATGTTGTTGTTATATATTTCTGGATAGATAATGTCATCTGTATTTAATCTGTGTTGTATGTTGGCTTATGTCCATGATTGCATGCTACCTATATATAATTTGTATTGTGTCAATGACCTTTGTCAATAATTGAAGGTAAGAGTTTGGGTCTACCCTACTGATGATTTTTGTAGAAACAGCGTATTACATAGCAAATATTTGTTAATGAATGTATAGAATATATTAAGATTATTCTTATTTATTGGTGGAAGTGTTTACTTATATTCGAGTTTAGGACATTGCTAGAATTCATGGTGTACCTGCTGTTTATCATATTATTTGTTCAAGTTTTAGTAAGAGACCTTATATTGTTGACAACTTAGAATTTCTAGAAATGAACTTTTGACCCTCATCCTGGTAATCATATTGTGACGTAGATTTTATATATAAGGGAGAAGTAAACATATATTCTTCATTCCGATCTTAAAATCTGAATTGGAATCAGACTTTTAGTAGTATTCAGCTTTAATTTTAGAGGATTTGTATTTATATTATTCATTGGTATTAGAAAATGCTCAATTATACTTTTCTGACTAAATCACTATTTTTGGAGTATTGTGAATTCCTTTGGAGACATTTATGATTTTATCATTTTGAAAGATCAACAATATTAGCACATCTACACTGTTCCCGGCTATTGGTACTGTAATGTGTCGAATTTTGAATGAGTATTGAACCTGGAAGGTGAATAAGTTGGGTATTAAAATTTTTTCATCGTCAGGCAGGAAGTCATTGTGAAAGGACGCTTCGACATTTTTCTATATCCCATCTGTTAAACTTGAAAGGCCAGCATCTGCGGTTCAGTAGAATTGACCGTAACGCTATGATGGGGAAAGTACAGTAGGGTTACCGACCATAACCGCTTGAAAGGACCTCATGTCAAATAATCATTTTTCAAAGGGAAGTTGATATGCATCGTAGTTCTCAGTTTCTAGGCTGTCAAAATCTGACGAAAGACATGATTATCTTGGGAAAATTTAGGAACAGTTGCTTACGATTGGTCAGTTAAATTAAGGCGTACACCTTGGAAGTAATGTAAATTTAAAAGTAACGACCTTGGTCAAAATTCTCTAGTCCGATTTTTCTTGCGAGAAGACAAAGTGACTCCGTGGATACCTAGAGAATAGTGCTTTCATCGTTAACAAGCAAAAGAGATCAGGTGGCTGTCTTGAAAGGAAAGACAGGATATAGTGCTAGGACGCACGATTTGTGAAAAGAAAACAGCATTAAGGAAACAGCTCTCCAGAAACTGAGGGGACAGTCCAAAGAGGGACGTCCGGAAAGAAAGAAAGAGTTCGGAATAGAATGATCAGCGGAAGAACCAAGTATACATGTGGAGATGGGGAGACGTGGGGTACACGGAGACAAGAGAGGAAGCGACGCTAGTTGATGCAAATCAGGCGTGGACATTGTGCTCTTTTCACCACTCGTTACAATGATGAACGAATCCGTAACTGAACACTGCTATTAAATTCCATTAATGTAAATCTATTGAATTGAGGTTGCCACTTTTAGTTTATGTATTAATTAATTAAAATTTATTTTAATTTTCTTGTTTAAGGGGGCTCGTATTGTATTCTTTCTTCTCAATAATCTCCCTCACTTCTCTGTTGATGTTCTATCTATCCACTCACACCGGGCAATAACATCGAGGGAGGTCATCCTCTAGATAACGATCGCCAAATCAATTAAACACCCCTCTTTACCAAGAGAGGGAATGTTACAGGTACATCAGTACTTTCAAGATTGGAATTCATCGGGAGCACCACAGGAATTCATTAGGAATGCACTATACTTTTGGACAAGTCATAGAAGATTTATGACTATTTGAGATTTAATACTGTAATTTCTGTTTTAAAGTTTACTTCATATTCCAGGAAAATAAATTATCAAAATTTCATTAAATTTGTTGGCTTTGGCTGTTTTAAATTGCTAATTTAAAACCACAGCTTTGTAACATTACAACTTAACAAAGAAAGAGAGAACTCTGATATTTTATAATATTAGATTTTCTAAAGTTATAACTAGCATAACTATACTGTATTTTGCCACTGTTGCAGCCAGCTACTTATACTGTTGCTTTTAGTTTCTATGTTTAAGTAACATTGGTGATATATTGAGAAATTTTGTATCTTAACTTGTACATACATACATACATACATACATACATGCCTCTACCACCATGATACACTTAGCACATATGTGACCGTTGCATGTTAAGGAATTTTAATTATGCACACGCCTGTCCCAGTTATGAGCAGTAGAGTCTTATACGGATGTCAGTGCCCCAAGAGCTCCAATGGAGACAAAACTGCCATCTTGTACTACTTGTGCTTTGTCATAAATGTCTCCTCTCCCCATGATTGTGTTGAACCCACATGCGACCGTTCTTTATTTATTAATTTTCCAAGCCTGTGAGCAGATGTTAATTTGTACGGTGCTGCCAGCTACAGCATAATGAATGAATGTACTGGTAGTAACAGCTAATGTGTAGTTGGGATTCTGTTTACTACCAAAACTGCATCAGTGACATAAATTGCTCATAATAACTTGGTGCCATGAGTCAAAGCAGATCGTAGAGAGAATAAGGTTGTTTTGATTTAGTTTAGCAGTATCGATGTACGAGTGCCAAGAAAACAATTCAAAGGGAAATCATGATGCACAATCTAAATTTACACCGGTTATAACAGAATCGTCAGTATTGCATATCTCCAAGATTGTTGTTGGCGAACGTGCTGGAAATGGACTAATGGGGTATCTTGCAATATTGACCTCCTTATGGGAGGGGCTATCACGTATTTTTTCTGGCAATTTCTTAAACGACAAATACGGAAATTTCCATTCAGCTTATCAAAACAGGGATTCGTCTTGGAGTTAAGGAATCTTTCTTTGAAAATATAGCATTGTCCCATGGTTCTAACTTTCGGCTTGAGAAACGATTCTTTATTAATTGGGAGACAACATAGTCCTTGGTGAGATTAAACGTGAAAATGAAAGTCAGTTTGATGATTGTAAGGTTAATATCAGTGATAGATACCTGGCACGCTTAATCTCTGAATCGTATCTAAAACTGATACAAACTGCACGATATCAATTAACCGTGAACCTCACGTGAATTTATGCTTAGAATTAGTTGCGTGCTAAATAAATTCAAAAATTTAATTCAAACAAACACTATTAAAGAAATTGCTATGGTATAATAAATGGCGAAAATTCCCGTTGACTCTCAAAACATTTTGAAGGAATTTATGGAGGTCTCTAACAGCGGCATTAGTCTGCCAAGAGACTGGCATATCAAACATGTAAAGGATAAACTGTGATTACTGTATCGCTTGAATGCATCATCAAGGTTTATTAAGGAGACCCAGAAAAAATGTTGTATGCTTTTTCCAAGACATAATCAGCGCACGTTGATAAATTGGTTAACATGAAAGTGACTATTAAAATGGAACGAAATAAACTTCGGCAGATTTTTGTGGAAAATAAAACTAAAACTACAGAATACTGTGCATGAAAAAGTATACCCACAAAATAAAAATAACTCGCCCACTGCATCTGAACGGAGTGACGTTTTTGATGAGGTCAGTGATGAGGATGTTACAGAGCAGGCCAATTAAATAAATGTTTTTGGGCCATAATATAAGAATGGCACTTGGGCGTATAACAATTTACTACAAAACTATGGCAATCAACTCACCCACCCAAGAAGAGAAATGTATGAATAAAGTAATATACGACGTTGCAAAGGAGGATCAGCACAATGCGCTACAACATGTTTTAGAAGCTATTAGTAAAGCAAAGAAGCAAAATGCTCTGGGACCTTTATCCACATTTTAAGAAATTTGATGTTACTGGATACCAGCGCAAACTAGGTGATCAAACTCGAGTTGGCAAAATAATCAGTGATGGGTCATTTGAGCTTATTTGGGCTGAACCGGGATGAAATATGCTTTTACTTTGTAGCTCACTTTGACGATATCATAAATAATGAGGTATTTTATCTGAGAATGCCTGTTGTACAACTTCGGTTTACCATGTATCTGCATGATAAAAATGCTGGATTTTATGATACTTTCTATCCTAAAAGAATTAGAGACATCGCAGCAGAGGAAATTATAAACCGGTGACGGACACATCTGCGCTATAGCGATGTTTCCGTCCATTAGATAAAAAGTTGGCTTGTATGTATCGGAAGCTCCGTGCCATTAGGACGCAACAAATGCAAAGATGTCTGCCATGAAAAATGCGAACTCTCTTGCAGAATATGCAATTCTGATTACTGTACAACACATACGCAGGTGTTACATGAGGGTCCAGGGGCACGACCAGGTCTTAAATGTGGCATTGGAGTCAAATTATACTTTCAACTTTGTCAGGCCCGTGGATCTGTTTGTTAATAATACAAAGCGGGCTGAAATAGATCGAAACCATAAAGATCCCTAGCTGCACAGACAGACACAAAAATAAATACATCATAAATAAAATAAATAATAACCAGGACGAAAGTGATTGCAGTTTTAGACTCTGAAGAAAAAAAAAAAAAATAAAATAAAACAAGTGATCGACGGGCTTCCCAAAGAGACCGTTCACCCTCCCTCTTGTGTAAGCATGCCTACTTTGCCACAGTTAAAACTAGTCGTACGGCAACACGGAATATACATACCACGTCATATGAGAAAGGTCGATCTACTTGAACTTTTTAGATTTGTAACTGCGTTGAATCCACCACCACCACCATCTGTTGTCGCCGCCACTACAGCGTCATTTGCCAACAAAAAACAACAGTACAGCAACTAAAACAAATTGCACGTGAGCATAGTATCCGAATACCAAGGGGTACAAGAAAAGTCGTCATCCGTTCGATATTAAACTACTATGAACAAAACCGCAGTCGTCGTCTTGTACCTGCAATTACTACTGAAGCGACTGAGTATGTTCGTGCAAAAGCAAAACAATCACAGGTACTCGAATTCAACTTTCAAAAACGTAGTGTTGCGTTGGAAAACCACGTGGGAATTATACCGTCTACCTACACACCAGGTAAAGAAACTCGACTACTATTGACAAATATGATTCCTGGTGTTAAAAAATACCTAATATGAAGCGTCTGATAGGCCATAGATTACCCGATTATCAAAGGTGACACGTTTGGTACCTCATACTTTATTTTATTTCTTAAGTTTACTCTTGTTTTAATGTGTGCGTGGAAATCAAGACGCTCGAGTCGTCTGCGCGGCACGTGCGAAGTAAAGCAACCTGCTACATGTTTAGGCAGTTGGTATAATTTCCGCAGATACTACGGGGGTGGGGGTGGGTGGGCATTAATACGCATCTTTGTCAGAGCGTAATTGTAATTCAGATGGAAATCTTTCTTCTCGTTGAAGCCAACAAGTGAACTAACTAGATGAAGCTAGGAGTATCTAAGCTTGGAGTGGCAATGAGGAGATACTATCAGTGCCTAGGAGCGAAGAGTTTGCAGTAGAATTGGCGATGTAGCTGCGCCATATTGGACCTGCGGCAGACGGTGGAATGTATCAGCAGAGAGGCTGAACAGACCATTTTGCTGGAGACCGTATTTACAAAAAATAAAGGTTCCTACGAAGTCTGAAAATAAGGCCAATCACACTAAACCGAAGCCTCTAACCGAGCGCATTTCCATACAGGGGCAAACAGACCGCAATAATGTCAAATCCTGTGGGTTAGCGTATTTTGTTACTCGTTCGTTGACGTGTAGTTTTCAAATTTTAGGTGCATTCGTTAACGTCCAGGTCACGTGCACGCGGTCGTTCAGCCTCTGAAAAATTTAATAAAGACCTATACGATACCTGGACCTAGGATCGTGTAAATTCATCGTTATAAATCCGTGTGGGATAGCTTGCGATTGTGCAAAGAAATGTTTGAACTTGATCTTGTCCATATCCCTGCTACACCAAGTTTGATGAATGTTTCGTAATGTATGCGTATCGACTCCGTTAAACACAACTAAAATATTACAGTTATCTCTGATCACTTTAGGTATTTGTGTATATCGCTGGGGTAACATAAATCACATCTGTGTTTTTATGCCTGCCTCGGGAAAATATCCGAGCTGAATTTGTTTGTTTGTCCAGCATAATATCGTCGTATGCTACGAGATTATTAATAAATTCATCGAGGTCATCTATGGATGGGGTTTCATCGCTATCGGTGATAAAATCAACGAAACTGACTCCGTCATCGTCCCCCTTACTTGTTAACGACCTTGCATTTTCATTAAAATCTTTAAGTACTTCATAACATCGTTGATCATTCGCGGACAGTGCAACTAAATATAACGTATCCCACTTGAGCCATCTCGTTATCAGACTGAGCAGCAATTGCGTCTTACCCGACCCAGATGGCCCGATTATTATAATCCTTATAGAATTTGGTAGTGCTGCATGATGCTTGACTGGTTCTTGTTTCCGTGTCGCTGAGAAGTCAATTATATCCATAATAATAACTAGCATGGATCTATATTGTGTTCGATGCAGGGCACCCACCCCCACCAGTGGATTAACAACAACGATAACAAAAAAAAAGCAAGCGTGCACTTACAGGCAAGTGTGTAAAATGTGGTACAAGCAAATGCAAATTTATTTCCCTTGACAAGTCAACGAAGACAGGTGGTGAAGTCGCTACTTCTTTGGGAAAATTACCAGGAGCTCCGTGGGCTAAATAGCCCGGAGAGAAAAATTTACCCGGGTATAATTACTGTGGTCCTGGAACCCGACTTGATATTCGACTTGATGAACGATATCAACCAAGACCTGGAGAGTATCCAATAAACGCGATTGATCAAGCGTGTCATGTTCATAATGTTGCGTATAAAAGCAATGACTTACAGCAACGGAACCTCGCAGATGTGAAATTGATTCATGTATTAAATTCTATAGCGAATAAATCTCTCAGAGAAAAACTCGCTAGTTTTCTGGTAAAATCTGCAATGAAAGGCAAACTAGTGTTAGGGGTTTGTAATTAATCAAGTGATTATTAAAATAACGGAATCGATTTATTATAGCCCAAGAGGATATTGGAGGCGTAAAGCAGCGATTAGTAAACTTGCTGATGCGGCAAATGTCACACGTGTTGTTACCGCAGACTGGTTAGCAGGACAGGCAATATGGTAAATTTATCTACGTCCACTTAAAAATATTCAATACGTGCATTTTGATGTCAGCATTCCCAATGAAGTTAATCAAGCAGATATTTTATTTTTACCGCATGGTACTATTAATGCACGTAAACGTCAATCATATACAAATACGTGTTAACTGTCGTTGACGTTGCAAGTATATATAAAGAAGCAGAGCAGCTATCAACTAAAACAGCAACTGAAGTTGCATCTGAGTTTGAAAGAATTTATCAGCGTGGTGGTCTACGATGGCCACAACTACTACAGGTTGATCCTGGCAAAGAATTTCTTGGTGCAGTATCATCGTTGTTGAAGCAAAATAACGTTAAAATCAGACGAGGACACACTGAAATTCAACGCGATCAGGCAATCGTTGAACGATTTAATCAAACACTTGCTGAGCGGTTATTTGGATATCATTATGCGAAGGAAATATCCCTGAATAGGGTTCAGGCAGACATGAGATCTCCTAATTGGGATGCAAGATTGCCAAATATGATAGCTGCGTTAAATAATGAAATTACTCGTGCAACTGCCATGAAACCCATCATCGCGATTACAAAGAAATATATACCAATACAACGACGTGACTTTTCAAAACAACCAGTACTGGGTAATGTGACTGTAAGATATTTATATGAACCTGTCGAACATGAAAGGGGTAAAAAAGGAGCAACTGATCCTATTTGGAGTGGACCACACATAACATTTCCAGCGTGGTTAGATCCATAGGTAGACCCGCAATCTACAAACTATATTCCATTGCTCCTCAGGATGGATTTGTACGTGAACAATTACAAGTAATTCCTGAAGACACACACTTACCACCGCGTTCACTTTTGTAAACTGGCTCCAGGGTGTCCAGCGCCCCGACGTCGATTGCACTCAAGACAGATCAGCATCACATTTCCGCGTGTGTGACCAAGACTACTATTAATTATATCTACGGTAAACTGTCTTGGATTGTTATTTGAATAATGCCACAACATATTACAGCTACAGCTCGTACAATGATTATTCTGTCGTTGTTTCAGTGTCATAATAAATTCAGCATTGAGATCAATGTCGCCTTTATTTTTTTTGTTTGTCGCATTGTTTATCATCAAATAATTTAGTCTTGACAACTTCGTCGCTGACATCGTCAACGACTATATTATCATCGTCATTGTCTATGCCAACCCTGTGCAGCTGAGATATTCTTCAGCTGAGATATTCTTCTGCTCGAGACACTGCGAGATAGACTAAATTTGACCATTCGATCCGATGATTAATAATCCAAATATTTGTATCCGAGATATTTAATCCCTGTGACGAGTGAATAGTTATAGCGTATCCTAACGTCAACAGAGTCTTGTCCCTGACTCCGTCAGGCGCTAACGCGCTCTCAACAGCACTGACAGGAACTAAAACAATATCAAGATTTTGTTTCTCATTAATTCCAGGAATTTCAACTTCAATATTCTGTCGTCGAGTATCTGCTGATCGATAACACAATGGTTCAGGCAGATTTAAAAATTTTCTTTATGTAACAGAAATAATTTCTCTTGCAGTATATCTCGAACTATCTTTCTACTTGCAACTATCAAATCATTTGGTCTCCACAAATTCCAAAAATCATCCATGAATGTCTCTGGAATTACTTCACGCGTTATTTCGCACTGTATTTTATACGGCTGCAGTCTGATTAACTTTTTAAATTCTCTCAGCGGATCATCAATAGCTCTATGATCTTCGTTTATTTCTTCGTAATAGTCAACAAAATTTTTCAACCACTCGTGGGGAGACTGTCCAAGAAAAAGTGGCGGTTGACCATGAACAATTTTAATACTTCCAACTATACCGTACATATTTCATCCCAGATAACCATCCCAGGAACGTATTTTTCACCCATCCGCGATGGAGTCCATGCATCTCCGCAACATCTAAAGAAACTATGATAAGTCTGAGATTTTACTTCTCGTTCGTTCATTTCTCTGGCAAGTCTATGTGTGGGCGTCAGCATAACCGTATCAAAATTCCGAAATAATTCAATCGCACGTGTTATCTTACCAGAACCTCCAGGTCCATTGAGATCAAAGGTTTTATGTCTGGCCATAGGATCATATACACATCGTGCTGATGATTTGGATACTTGATCATTATTCTTGTAATATATTTCCTTGATTTCAACGTCTGCGGATTCAGAATGACTAAATATATTTTCTTGTTTTATTCTCCATAATCCCCATTAACTAGCGCCAAGTAGCGGAATTTACAAATCCAAATATTTTTTTATTTATATAAAATGAATCTGTGGCGACTCCGACCGCGATCAACGGAAATCTGTTGATCATCGATAATAAATTTATCGAAACGTACGCGAGCATCGAAGATCTTAAATGAGTAAACTGCGGTGACTCACTATCAATATAGCTCACAATTGTACCTAATTTAGTGCTGTCTGATAAACAAGCATTACTCCGACTGATTAACGTATCTTTCTCTGTTGTATCAGCAATTATAAAATCGAGTTCAGCATCGTCCATAATTAATCTTGTACAATGTAGTTTATGATCACATGAACTACCTTGAGTAAATTTACCGATTATTTTTCTACAAAGATCTTTTGCAACTTTTTCATTAGTTTCTTTTCTGTATTTAGATACATTATCAATAAGTTTAACAACTTCATCTTCGTCAAGATTAGGATTTTTTTCCCTGATATCTTTTTCTGCATCAAACTTATTTGGGTGTGGGAAACAAACTTGTTTCTGCGGACGATATGATAAAATTGCTTCATTTACTCTCAACGACACTAAAATCCAGCATGAAGCATGTATCGTTATAAAACCACCGGGGCCCAATATTTTTCTAAAAAAAATGGTTTCCAAACCACGCATAAACAATCGGATGGAGATCCCGTGCAAACTCAAATGACTAAATACAAGCAAATCCAGTCAGGTCAAAATTTGGCAAGGGTCCGTTTATTGCAACTCTGGTCATCTCCTGTGTTGGATGTCCATATCTCTTAAAATACTCGGAGCACTCTCCGTCTCCAAGAAAACTTCCCAGATAACACGTGACAATGTCAACGGAGATAACGTCACCGTAGTCGTATTTAGTATTCCACAATCCGCCGTGTCCGTATTCGACGAAACTGCGCTGACATCAACAATAAATTCCGATCTTGTCGGCGACCATGATATTTTTTTCCTGAGCAGCGTGGGCAGCAACTGATGGAACGGTAAAACAATTACTGAGTAATTGTCCAACCCTGACATCATCAGGGGCATATTCACACCAAAGGTGTCGCGCAAGATTTTTCATTTCTTCGTGTAGTGATTCTGCACGATAAATTTATCCGCTAGGGAGTACAAACTGATTGTAATTTCCATCATCGGAACTTCGAAATAACCACACGGTTACAGGGCCACTCTTATTGATATCGTTGATAAAATCAAACATATAGTCGGCGTAAAATTTGACTATTCTGTCTCGTGGAAATATTGTTACCGCCGACGTCCATGCATGTGCGTTATGATCAATAATCGTTATCGGGGCTTCCCTTGATTCATATTTCGATTTGTATAAAATCTCTCCGGTTAACGTCTTCACCGTAATAGGAATTTTTTTTTTTTTCCATTTTAGCAACATTGCTGATAGACGTTCCGGTATCTTTAACTGTTTCTGCCCA
>JAECUM010086711.1:0-22075 GCA_016617855.1 Megalonaias nervosa | reverse complement strand
ATATATATATATATATATATATATATATATATATATTACGTATCTTGCTTTGCTTCCACTTCTCCCTGTTCAGCTCTCACGTCTCCCTGTTCTGTCCATAACGAAAACGAGAAGTCACTTCTCCCTAAAATTCAAGTCTAGCTTGACCCCTGTTATTAGCATTGTTATTTTTTTGACACCTACATTGCAGCATATATTCTACTCTCTTCATATGTGCATACCTTATCAATTATCAAGGTTGTTAGAATTTTTATCCTATTTGTATTGGTAATTTTAGCAATTGGGTCTATCAGCTTCCCATAGACCATTCTGTTTCTGAGATTGTGTAGGTACAAAAGGTATTCATCTCTACTGATCCATAGTCTTTAATTATATATATATATATATATATATATATATATATATATATATATATATATATATATATATATATATATATATATAATTTACTTTCATACAAATTTAATTTACATTCCAGAATTAAATTTTTTGGTTAAACAAATATTGTTACAATTAAAATAATATTGATATAAATGAAATTCTATTTAATTAACTTCACTATTTCTCATTAGCAACCCCTTATGTGGATACATTAAGCATATATATTTTACACATTTCTTGAACATTTGAGGTTGACCATATTTCCAATTTCCCTCCTTGTCCCTAAATCATGAAACAATTCTTTATATATCCTATATTTTTTGGTTATTTCTACTGCTTTAAATTATGAATTATTCTAGTATTACTCTGGCTAAATTTATAGACAGAATCCAGACCATATGTAAAGTTATAGAATATGTAAAATCAATATTTTCCTTCATTTATGGTTATATTATTATGAGTTTTATTTTTTAACAGACACTTTGAATCTTTATTGATTTCCTGTACATTACCTATACCGCATCGAGAAATCATAATAAGAATGTATGATTTACTTGCAATTCACAAACCATAAGGTGTATGAGTGGTTTTATAGCACACCTTATCCAGGTAACGTGGAATTTTCTGTATTATTGTAACAACATTTCCATCCAAAGTGTGAAATAAATATACAGGTAAGGATATCAAACCATGATCAAAATAATCTCCATTAATACAAATATTTTTTTGGTTTGTTCAAAAAATTGGATTGTATACAGGTCAGTGTATAAAACTGTGAAACTGCTGATGTGAAATTGTAGGATGGACATTTCTCATAACAACTTTTATGAGCATGATTTAGTCATAAACTGTTTTACTCTATATTCATTTACAGGCTGACGTTGCCATGTGCTCTTACTGAATATTTCTTGCACTGTAAAACTCTTTAAAAAAGTTGTTCAATCAGTTCTTAATGAACTTGAAGGCTGTGCTAATTTCTTCATGAGAGCAGATGATATATTAGAACATATTAAAATGATTTGCAATACCATAGTGATTATGGCGGTTGCTACAGCTACCATCAGTGGTCAATATTAAAATTCAACTGTTGCCATAATTTCTGGGTCCTACTAAACACCGCAAAGTCAGATAAAGTCATGCAAAGTCATACGAAGTCTGTTTATATCTGTTTTATTTGTACATATTAACATTATTTTGACAATATTGTAATTAAATGTTTTAAAAGGGTGTTTTAATGTCGGTTGAAACCAAAATTGGTACATACGCAACCTTAGTTTTCTCCCTCTTCATTTCGCCTTGTGACATATGCCAACAATTGTTAATCATTCATTAACTAGTTGTTTAAAAATAATTATATTATTGAGATATACACAGTATCATTATGACAGTATTATATATAAACATTTAATAGAACAAAGGCAGATAGAGTATGACAGCCATGTAACCCAGCATATGACAAAGGCAGACTCAATGTGACCAAGCCAGATTTAATAATTGTATAAAAAAAATATATTGCTGAGAGACTAATAATAATAATAATAATAATAATAATATGAAAGTTATCCTCACGGTATCGGTTTCGGAGCCCTTAAGAACAAATCGCAGAATAATTTGCAAACAATGTACGTTTTATTCAAAGTTTATTTACACTTTGAATCATTATTATACCTGTATCAAAATTCAAAACTTAAAACTATTCATGACTGCAAACATTTGCTCCGTGACAGTTTATTTATGAGTACGACATTTTGCTTTCCTTGTTTATAACGTCATTTGTTTCGGAGCGGTGGATCACAGCGCCAACTCGCGGCCATCGTAGAGATGAGAAAAGAAATGTTCAGTCACAGAAAATGGCAACAATGGCGAATATAACAATAAATAATCTTAATATGTGTCAATATTTTCTTCTAATTAGCATCTATGTAGGTTTTTGTTAAAGCCTCTTGGTCATAACAACAACGCAGTTTTCAACCGTTCTGAAAATCATGCAAACGGCATGTGATGCATTTATGACAGGCTTTAAACGTTTAATACTGTTTTGTTTCCAAAATTACGTAAATGTTAATGTACCAAAATATAAATATTTCTCTTTTAAAAAATATATTGATTTCTATATATTAGATTACTTTTTTCTTTCTTCAATACTGGATATAAGGCAAGAACGAAAAAAGAAAATGTCCTTAAATTCAACAGCAAAATTGATAATTATTTCATTAATGGGCTTTGATAGGGAAAACAAAATGCGAAGTGGACGGAGATAAGAAGTCACCTGATTTTATTCATTAGACATTCAACAACAAACAAGTCGCATCAAGGGTTTCAATTCATTGACATTACGAAAAATAAAGGTATTTTGAATGGGTACAAAAATGTATTAGGCAATTTGACGATTTTTGTTCATTGTTATGCATAATGTGTATATTTACGGGATTTAGACAAGCGGGAAGCATTTTCTTTACTTGTAGCAAAGCGTGACTGTCAAGAGAACTTCTGAAAATTGCGTCATCGGTTGCATGTTATCATGTGATATCAACAAAATAAAATGGCCGCTCCGTAAAGCATGGAATCAGATCATAATTAATAGTTCCAGTTCAGTACCCATGAATGTAGTCCCAGTCTATTTTTAGAGCATTTTTTCCTGTCTCATTTTGGTGGTGATACAAGATTTAGATTTAGGCATTTTTGGTATGGATTTAAAGGTAATTGTTTATTCTTTAGAATATGAGCTTATGGTGTGGTTGTCTGTGTGTGTTTCGGAGACAGTGAGTAATAAGGTCTTGGTGATGATCCGGAAGTGAAATCTGTGTTCCATTACACGTTGGTTTGTTTACAGTCCAGCCTCTCAAAAAAAATGCAGGTGAACCTAGGATAAGAACTTCACCGTGAAGTCATCTTTGAAGGTATTTTAGATTAACATATGATTTGTATCGATTGTCACACAGTGGAAAAGTTCAGTACTGAGAAACAAATGCAGAGAATATATAGTAAAATTAATTGTGTTCTGGGTCCACATGACGCTCCGAAACTGATGTCACGACGATATCTATTGCAAACGTTTATTATATGTATATGTAAAATAAGTTATTTATATAATAATTAGTACTATAACAAAGACAGATACAAAGATCACGTATGACACAGTAAGATTCTATAAAACAAAGTCAGATATATATTTATATATATGGCTCGAGTTTAACGTAATCCTACAACTCTCCCGCATCTTCCTATAGAAGCGGCCAATGTTGTCGGAACTTGCCAATGCGCATGCTCAATTTTAAGGAGCAGTTTTTGTTCTATGAGTTTCGTTTAGAGACTTTTGTCCAATAATATACCTCTAATACGCATGCCTACACTTCTTCAAATTCGATGGTGAATTACGTCACTTTTATACGCGTTTCGTTTTGGGACAATTTTTGTCGAACAATACGCCTCCACTTGCCGTACCGGAAATGGATTATGGTCAAGCCGTACCCAAGTTGTTTTGTACCCAGTAGAAAGTGGTCGTTTCGTACCCAAGGTGATGATCATTCGTTCTCATTATTGTATACGGTCAAATATACCATACTGTCACATTTGCTGCTCCTTCTCTAGTTACGAACCCATCTTTTGTTTAATAAACTGTTCCTGCCATAAAAATTGCATGAGTAAAGCATATCCGGGCAAAAAATTGTCCAAGCATTCATAAACAGTTGTATTGTTTTCACTGAAAAATAACACACACACACACACACACATATATATATATATATATATATATATATATATATATATATATATATATATATATATATATATATATATATCACATTGCAAGAAAACGTTGACCAGGTTTAAATAATTGAATAAGTCCTTTCTTTTGCAGTCGTTCAAATCGACAAACATTGCCATTTTTCTTGGTTTTATTCAGTAATGACTAACATGGCAGAAACCATTACAAATGTTTAGCCACTTAAAGCAACTAGAAATTCGGCGATCTTTTAATAATGGGCTAAAAACAGATAAAACGGTGTTACTTAATTAAATTTGTAATCTGCAATGACCGATGGTGGTGTTAATTTCAGATTTTGTCAGCTGCTACTCTCTGGTACTCAAACTGTAGACTGTATTTTTATATAATCTTGATGGTTATATTTGTACTTAAATGTGTGCAATAAACGACTCTAGTTTTAGGTACGAAATGACCATAGCAGTGGGTACGAAACGACCATTGCTTTGGGTACGAAACGACTCATTTGGGTACGAAACGGCTTGGGTATGAACAACTAGCTGGTTCCCTGTTTCGTATGCTTCCTGCGGGTAACGGGTCAGAAAGGACCGGTACGGAAAAGGCCCGGGTTAAAAAGGCTCGGTCCAGAAAGGCCAGTAACGGATCAGAAAGGACCTGGACGGAAAAGGCCCGGGTTAAAAAGGACCGTTTAAAAGATTGATTAATAATAATAATAATAATAATAATAATAATAATAATAATAAATATAACAATAATAATGAGAAGAAGAAGACAGCTTTTCAACAATACCCATATCTATTAACTTCTAAGTCAATCACATTTTTACATATATTGCTAAAACACTGAACTGCAAAAACTGAAGCGCTGGTCAGTGAGGATTAACACCAAGACAAAAATAAAGCACTGATAGCAAACAGCAGACCTTGACCGATTACGTTGATTGTAGTATCGGTATCAGGAAAGAATCAGCGATTGCATTGTACTTTTCTCACTTTCTTTACCTGTTTTCAGTCTCATATTTATTTAATATGTTAGGAAACTTTGATAATCCCAACTGAGACACGAATACAAGTCTCTGCAATCACAACTATTTCCCATGCCTCCAGTCTCAACAGAGCTTGATGTGTCATACGATTTTAACAGTTTTTGTAACAATTACTGGGACACTTATGACTGAACTACCCCAGGCGATTATCTGAAAACTTCACATGTATGGTACTTGTGCCTCTTTCTTCATTCATAACATTTTATTCATCATCATTTATACTTTTTCCATTATATATATCTTTTAGTGAACTTCCCTTATTTTACGTTTTCTGATATTTTCAATATCTTCTACATGAATAATTTATGTATCTTTCAAATTACTGTGACTTTATTTAAGGATGAAGATTTTGTAGCTACTGACCTTCGACTACGTACTTGTAAAATGAAATCATTGCCATTTTGTGTAAAAATATGTAATTAGTGTCTCAACCATTACTCGTGTCTAAAATGAGGGGTTTTTTGCACAGAGAAAATGTATAAATGTGCAATATTCATAGATCTCACATTATAGTTTTTGGACCAGCAATGGAGAGAAGCTCGATTGCTTTCATGTAATTTTCTTACAAATGTTCAATTGCGTCACGCGTACAGTTCAATAATTGGACTTGTATTTAAGCATGTCTTTAAAATTTGTATGTTATTATTTTCTTTTGAATATCCAATACAAATCATCTGTTCTTTCTAATAGCCACATATTTAATCACGAGTTGTAACACAGTGTTTCAACATTCTTGTCTACCCAGATTTTCTTTTCGTCTTGTGATCTAAACTAGGAAAACAAAGGCGTGGAAATTATGAATAAATGTGTGCAGAATAATTGTAATGTTCGCGTATATAATGTATTAAAAATGAACATCGTTGAATTATCTACATTATTCATTAAGTTTTGACTATGAAATTGATATTTACAATAGAGCAATCAACACATTCCCCCTAATAAATGCGTTTAATGACCATTATATATTCGTAGGCACAAAAGGCCGAATGATTAAAGCCGACTCAATCACAGCCGAAAATCACAAGACCGAATTGACGCGGACCGACCCTATGGGACGAAAAAACATCTTTCACGTGACCTTTTGTCTACTCCCATAAGGTATATGCGGATGAGCAGCAACAAAATAATAGGATAATTACAATATGTAATACCTATATAAACGGCAAAGTCTTTACTGGTGATCACTGATTCCGGTGCCTCTGGATTTATATGTATGCTGATGTTATTACAACCTATTTATCTTAATTTTAATATTGTTTTCCTAAATTACCTGCTGTGTAAAATTGATCCCCACGACACACAATTAAGTTCCTGGTAGCTATTGTTTCATCTCGTTTTACCATAATCTCTTTTTCACACCCGTCTATCAATTTATTACGACTTATAGAAAAGATAAGCAATCCGTATAATTGCGTATGTTCAATGTATTTATTGTGCTCGGGAAGTTAGGCCACGACAACATGCGATTGCTTGTGACGTGTGTGGGTTTTGGCAACATCGCACGTGCAACACTGGTAAGTACACTTTTAAATATATGCATAAAGTTTCATATTAATAAGACTATGCTTAAGCTATAAATGTAAGATCCAATATTGACACCAATATCAACCATATTTGATAACATATATGCGTTTTACCCTTAGAATTGGTTGCAGTCAGCGTTAGTATGCTAACAATCTTAATGCTTAAAACACACGCTTATACACTCAACTTCCTTATATATATATATATATATATATATATATATATATATATATATATATATATATATATATATATATGCGTGTGTGTGTGTGTGTGTGTGTGTGTGTGTGTGTAATTTACATGTGTGAAAATCTTCATATTCACTTTTATGTGGCATAACCATTCAGTTTGAAAGTGAGGAGCACGAGCAAACACATTTATTATTCTTACGTATTCGACATATTCTCGAAGTCACAAGTACTACAATGAAACATATAAAGATGGCGGTGCAGGCAATTGAAAATAAAATTATCTATGAGACTTTTGCACATTGCTAACTTTTACAACACAGGGCAAAAAATTTAATTAACAGTTCTTTATTCAAGAAAATTCTCTTTATTTAAGACAATTAAGACAATTCTCTGCTAATAATGGCAATATTTAGCTTCATTTGTTCCTTTATATCTCGTATGAAGGTTTTGGCCATTGCATGTTTTAATTGTACATCCTACTGAGTATGAATCGAAAACATTTTTCTAGGAAGAGTATGTAATAAATTATTTATTCTAGGCATATCCTTGCTGACGTACAGGGAGGCTGTAAATAACAGAGGGGAAATCAGTTTTATATGCAGGCCATGCAGAGAATTGAATCAGGTATGATATAAAGCAACTAAAATATAAGAAATCATATTTACCACGTATGACCATGGCGGTGGTAGGTGGTAGGGTGAAGACAAAGACGAGCCGGTGAACCCAACTTTATTGTATATATAAACAAGTAAAAATATAGTTAATTAATTTCTCATAAAATTCACGAAATTAGCTACAAATGGTGGTGACAAGTCGTAACACTATTTTCTTCATGATGACCGTTTATTCGAGGCAAATTTTGCATTTAATAAATATACCTTAATCGTTAACAGGTTCCTGTGACCATGGTTGTATTAACGTCGACAGCTTTTACGCACCGTACCCTGCTGTCGAGTTCTGTACATGTGCACATATCTAATCCTTACATTAGCAATACTGGTTTGTTTGTTTGTTTGTTTGTTTGTGTCTTTAACGTACATTTAACAATTTGAGTCATATCGCTACGATGTCTGCAGTTTAGCAGCTTATAGTGAGGTCTAACCTGCGGGGCATCATGCCGAAGACATGTGGCATCATGTGTCACCCAGTCACATTATCCTGACACCAGGCCAACCAGTCCCATCACTAACCTCTTCGTGCTGACCGCTAAGCGAGGCAACTGTTAGTACCATTTTTTAAAGTCTTCATTATGACTAGGCCCGAGTTTGTACCCTAGACCTCCCGCATCCGAGGCGGAAGACCTAACCACTTAGGCAACTGGAGCGGTAACTGAAGCAATATAAATTACGGGGTTGTTATAAAAAGTTTAGGTCCGACAATTACTTGGTTAGAAATGTCATAATTTATCTCACTGCAAAGTATGTTTATATGGAAGATAATATAGATGTGATGGCAGTTAATAAGTATGACATCTTTAATCTAAAACTGCCCTGATTTGGCTATTGGCGGTATTTAGGGGGTGGGTTGGGGTTAAGTTCCCGGATACATCCAGCGACAACCACCGACCTACCTTAAGCGAGTAGCAAGCTTTCTCACATGCAAAGTTTCAACCTGTCCGACACTGGAATCGAATCTGCGGCGGTGAGCTGGATGAATTCGTAAGGAGATCCATTAAACCACTCGGTCATCCACTGCCTTAATATTTATATTTCCATAAATCACAAGTTGCCGTTATACATATGACGAAAATAAAATGTTTTCATTATCTGGTGCGAAGAAAAATAGAAAATGGAATGGTTTTAGCAGCATGGAGGGTGAACAGACCACTTTTTTTAGAACGGTCCGTTCGCGAAAATAAGGTTCCTACAAAGGCTGAAAATACAAGGTCAAAAACGTCAAACCGAAGCCTCTAACCAACCGAGACTTCTCTAATTGGGTTAGCTCATTTTGTTACTTTATTTTTGACGCTTGTGTTTTCATTTTTTTATGCGTGTTCATTTACCCACCCGCCCACTCACTGTTGGTCGTCACCCTCCATGCTGCTGTGTCTCAACCGAAAATTTTATCCAGACCTACACGATATCGCGACTGAGGATCATGTATATTTATCGTGATAAATCCGTGTGGGGTAGCTTGTGCTTTTGGAAAGAAGTTTTTAAACTTAATCATGTCCATATCCCCTGAACACCAAGTCTGATGAATGTTTCGCAGAGCATGTGTATCGACTCCATTAAACACAACTAAAATATTGCAGTTATCTCTGATCACTTTGGGTATTTGTATATATCGCTGAGCAACATAAATTACGTCAGTATTTTTGTGTCTACCTCGAGAAAATATCCGAGCTAGATTTGATTGTTTGTCCAGCATCACATCATCGTATACTACGAGATTATTAATAAGTACCTCGAGGTCATCTACAGATGGGGCTTCATCAATATCGGTGATAAAATCAATAATATCATTGATGTCTTCATCCAGCAACTTTGTATTTTCATTAAAATCTTTAAGTACTTCATAACATCTCTGATCATCTACAGATGGTGACACTAAATATATCTTATCCCACTTGAGCCATCTCATTATCAGATTAAGCAACAATTGCGTCTTACCAGACCCAGATGGGTCGATGATAATTACTCTGACAGAATTCGGTAGCGCTGGATGATGTTTGACTGGCTCTTGTTTTCGTGTCGCTGAAAAATCAATGATATCCTTGTTGTACAAATATATAATAAAAAATAAAAATCGTGCACTTACAGGCAAGTGTGTGAAATGTGGTACAAAAAAAAAATACAAATTTATCTCTAACGATTCCATCGTCATTGACAAGTCAACGAAAACAGGTGGTGATATCGCTGCTTCATTGGGAAAATTACCAGGGGTTCCATGGGCTAAATAACCAGAGGAAAAACATATTCCGGGATATAATTATTGTGGTCCTGGAACTCGACTTGATATCCGACTTGACGAACGAGACCAACCAAGACCTGGAGAGTATCCAATAAATGCGATTGATCAAGCATGCCATGTTCATGATGTTGCGTATAAAAATAAAGATTTACAACAACGACATATTGCAGATGTGAAGTTCATTCACTCGTTAAATTCCATAAAAAATAAATCTCTCAGAGAAAAACTTGCTAGCCTCCTAGTAAAATCTGCGATGAAAGGTAAACTAGTGCTAGGGGCCGGTAATTAATCAACCGATTATTATTATACAATGGAATCTATTTATTATAGCCCAAGAGGATATTGGAGGGGTAGAGCAGCGATTAGTAAACTTGCTAATGTGGCGAATGTCTCACGTTCTGTTGCTGCAAATTGGTTAGCACGATAGGCAATATGGCAAATTTATCTACCACCACCTAAAAAATTCAGTACGCACATTTTGATGTCAGCGCTCCCAATGAAGTTCATCAAGGAGACATTTTGTTTTTACCACACCATACCATTAAAATTAGTAGATGTCAATCACGCACATACAAATACGCGTTAACTGTCGTTGACGTTGCAAGTAGATATAAAAAAGCAGAACCACTATCAACCAAAACAGCAACTGAAGTTGCATCTGCTTTTGAACGAATTTATCAACGTGGTGGTCTACAATGGCCACAGCTACTACAGGTTGATCCTGGCAAAGAATTTCTTGGTGCAGTATCATCTCTGATGAAAAAACATAACGTTAAAATCAGACGAGGACATACCGCAATTTATCACGATCAGGCAATTGTTGAACGATTTAATCGAACATTTGCTGAGCGGTTATTTGGATATCAATATGCGAAGGTAATATCCACAGATACGAGATCTCGTGAATGGGTTGCAAGATTACCAAGTGTAATAGCTGCGTTAAATAATGAAATTACTCGTGCAATTTCTATGAAGCCTACCAATGCAATCACAAAGAAATATATACCAATACAACGACATGACTCCTTCTCAAAACAACCAGTACTAGGTATTGTGACTGTAAGATATTTATATGAACCTGGAGAACTTGAATGGGTAAAAAAAGAGCAACTGATCCTATTTGGAGTGTGACCACACATAAAATTTCCATTGTGGTAAGATCCACGGGTAGACCTGCAATCTACAGACTAGATTCAACTGCTCCTCAGCGTGGATTTGTACGTGAACAATTACAAGTAATTCCTGAAGACACACAATTACCACCGCGTTTACTTTTGTCAACTGGCACCCCTGCGTCGATACTGAAATCAAGTTGGTTACTTATTCCTTATTCCTTATTCCCGATTCAATAAGGAATAAGTAACCAGTTACTTATTCACAATTCAAATATGTTCACATACATTTGAATACTTATTCCTTATTCACACCGAGGTTTTTTATTTATTCATTATTCCCAATTCAGTATGCAATTGGTTACCACTTAGTTAATGCAGATGAAAGCTCTTTAGGGCTTGCATTGGTGTAACTCTAACCTGATTGGAAAAATACGAGTGCTATATAAACTGAATATAGACAGATCATGGAGTATATGTAGGAATGGTTTAGGATATTGATAGGAATACGTTTTTAGTAACTTGATATAGGATTAATTAGTTGTGTTTGTCGTTTGGGTCGTGTCTTGTGATGCATGGCGTTAAGTATTAGTATTCGGGTTCGAAAATCTTACTAATGACTCAAGTAAAAGGGAACCCACAAAAAAAACCATACAAGTGTGAAATTGGAGATTTCTCTTGTGTGGTTGTCATGTCCTTAGAGGAGAGTTATGTGGAGTATTTACGAGTTTAAGAAGCCTTCAGTTGACTTTGAATATTGTCCTGAAGTCCTTGGAACTGGGGAACTTAGCACACTTTTAACCGATTTCCAGAAATTGGGGTTACATAAAGGGGAGTGGAGGGCGGGTAAAGCACATGCCGCAAGAAGATTATATCTTACTTATACAGTTTGGTTGTTAAGTATCACCTTTAAAGAGATTTAACAAGGACCCTTCTTGACATGTTATCTCTAGAGGATAGTGTAGTCAAGAAAGAAGTCCTGAGGAATTTCGTTGAGCCGATTTCGAGAAACATGCCGTAAGAAGATTTTAACATAGACCCTTCTTTGACACTTTATCTCTAGGGGAATGAGATCCATCCATAAAAAAAATGTCCTGACTAATTTCGTCGAGAGGAAACAGCGAAATAAGGGACACCGTATGCGTACCTGGTATGAACCCCTCTCCCTCCCCCCTCCGAAAAAAACCGACATAAACAACAACAACAACATACAAATGTCAATAGAGTGTATCGATAGTTTGTACTAATTGATCACCTGCTAAGAGGATTTTGATTTCAGCGTCTCTTGCATAGTATCTAACTAGTTACACGTTCTAACAGTAGAAAAAGTTTTTTAAAATATTCGTCGAGGCGATTTCGAGAAATCTACGGCAAGATGGAGTACAGCACATTCCGTATGAAAATTGTATTTTACGTATATATTTGGGCCATTGAGTACCTTCTTTATAGAGTAAGACATAGACCCTTCTAAAACATTTTATCTATACGGGGATTGAGTCCATCCACGAAAGAAGTCATGACGAATTTCGTCGAGAGAAAACGGAAATAAGGGACGCCAGATGGGTACCGGGTACTAAAAACACGCAAATGTTAATAGATCGTTAAAATAGTTTATTTTAATTGACCCCTTACTTAAAGGATTCTGATTTCAACGCCT
Source organism: Megalonaias nervosa (assembly GCA_016617855.1). Classification (NCBI taxonomy): domain Eukaryota; kingdom Metazoa; phylum Mollusca; class Bivalvia; order Unionida; family Unionidae; genus Megalonaias; species Megalonaias nervosa. The sequence continues at coordinate 9,525 of JAECUM010086711.1, read as the reverse complement.
CTCATACAGTATCTAAATAGGGCCCCATTCTAACAGCAGGAAAAGTTTGAAGAAAATTCGCCGAGCCGATTTCGAGAAATACGCTGCTAGAGAAAGGAAGTCGAGTACAATATATACCGTTGTACAGTTGGGCCATTACGTCCCCTCTTGAGAGTTTTGATATGGACCCTTCTATAATATTTTATCTCTAGGGGATAGCGTGCATCCACAAGTAAAGTCCTCATGAATTTCGTCGTGTGGTAAGAGCGAAATAAGAGGTGTCCGACGAGTACCGGGTGTGAAAAACACTCAAATATTCAAAGGTTGTATCAATAGTTTGTACTAATGGAACCTCCACTTAGAGGATTTTGATTTAAACGCGTCTTGGACATTATCTAGCTAGGGACCCGTTCTAACAGAAGGAAAATACAGAAGAAAAAAAATGGTCGAGCAAAATTTAAAAAATTCGCGACTTGATAATGGAGATCGAGTACAACACATGCCGTAAGATTATATCATTGACGTCAAGATGGTTTCAGTGATTATATCTTACGTTACATTTGGGACACTACCTCACCTTTTGATTGAGTTTTGACATAAACACTTCTTTGATATTTTATATCTCGGGGATAGAGACCACCCACAAAGGAAGTCCTGATGAATTTCGTTGAAAGGAAACAGCGAAACAAGGGGCGCCCTATGGGTACCGGGTATGAACAACACGCAAATGTTAATAGATTGTATCACTAGTTTGTACTGATTGTACTCCAACTTAGAGGATTTTGATTTCAACGTTTCTTGGACAGTATCTTAATAGGGACGCGTTCTTACTGTAGGAAAGGTGTAAAGAAACTTCTTCGAGCCAATTTCGAGAAATTCGCAATTGGAGAAAAATGGCCGAGTACAACACATGCCGTCAGAAGATGACATCATACCTAATCAGCTGGGCCATTACGTCCCATCTTAAGAGTTTTGACATGGACCAGTCTTTGATGTTTTATCTCTAGAGGATAGATCCATCCACGACGGAGGTCTATACGAATTTCGTCAAGAGGAAACGACCAAATAAGGGGTGTCCGATGGGTATCGGGTATGAAAACCACGCAAATGTTGATAGATTGTATAACTAGTTTGTACTGATTGTTCTCCAAGTTAGATGATTTTTATTTCAACGTCTCTCAGACATTATCTAATTAGGGACCCGTTCTAACAGTAATCAAGGTTTGAAGAAAATTCGTAGAGCCAATTTCGAGAAACAGCGACTAGATAAAGGAAGTCGAGCAGAACACATGCTATAAGATTATATCTTACGTTTACATTTGGGCCATTACGTAACCTTTTCACTGAGTTTTGATATGGAACCTTCTTTGATATTTTACTTCTAGGGGATAGCGACCACCAACGACGGAAGTCTTGATGTAACAACGCAATAAGGGGTGCCCTATATGTCCCGTGTATGAAATACACGCAAATGTTAATAGATTGTATCACTAGTTTGTATTAAGAGTACTCCACCTTAGATGATTTTGATTTCAACGTCTCTTGGTCGGTATTAAAATGAGGACTCGCTCCAACAGTAGGAAAAGTTTGAAAAAAAATTCGTCGAGCCGATTTTGAGAAATTTTCGGCTAGATGGGGAAGTTGAGTACAACGCTTGCCGTCAGAAGATGAAATCATACATATATTGTTGGGTCATTACGTCCCCTCTTAAGAGTTTTGCCATGGACCTTTCTTTGATATTTGATCTCTAGGGGATAGAGTCCATCCACGAGGGGGGTCCTGGCGAATTCAACAGATAGGAACGAAATAAGGGGCGAACGGTAAGTACCGAGCATGAAAAACACGTAAATGTTAATAGATTGTATCACTAGTTTGTACTGATTGTGCTCCAACTTAGAGGATTTTGATTTCAACGTCTCTTGGAGAGTATTAAATTAACGACCCGTTCTAACAGTTGGAAAGTTTTGAAAAAAATTAGTCGAGCCGATTTCGAGAAATTAGCTGCTAGATAAAATAAGTCGAGCAGAACACATGCCTTAAGATTATATTTTACGTTTACTATTGGGCTATTACGTCACCTCTTTGTACTGTTTTGACATGGACCCTTCTTTGATATTCTATCTGTAGGGGATAGAGTCCACCTACGAAGATATCTTGACGAATTTCGTCGAGAGGAAACAGCGAAATAAATGGCGCCTTAAGTGTCCCGGGTATGAAAAACACGCAAATATTAATAGATGGTATCTATAGTTTTTACTAATTGTACTCCAACTTAGAGGATTTTGATTTCAACTGCTCCTGGACAGCGTCTAATTAGTGATTCGTTCTAAAAGTAGTAAAAATTTGAAGACATTTAGTCGAGCCAATTTCGAGAATTTCGCGACTAGATGAAGGAGGTCGACTACAATACATGCCGTAAGAAGATGATACCTGACGTATTCAGTTGGGGTATTACTTCCCCTCTTAAGAGCTTTGACATGGGCCCTTTCTTCGATATGTTATCTCTAGGGGATAGAGTCCATCCACGATGAAAGTCCTGACGAATTTCATCCAGAGGAAACATGGAAATTAAGGGTGTCCTATGGGTACTGGGTATGAAAAAAAACCTCAAATCGTTATATATTTGCAATAATAGTTTGCACTAATTTAGTTTCTAGTTAGAGAATTTTTATTTCAACGCCTCTTTGACATTATCTAGTTAGGGACCCGTTCTTACAGTACGAAAAATTTGAAGAAAATTCGTCGAGCCCATTTCGAGAAATTCGTGGCTAGATGAAGGAGGTCGGAGCAACACATACCGTAAGAAGATTATATCTTATGAACACAGTTGGGCCATTACGTCCCCTCTTTACAGTTTTGACATGGACCCTTCTATACTATTCTATCTATCGAGGATAGAGTACATCTACGAAGGAAGTCCTGACGAATTTCGTCGAGAAGAGTCAGCGATATAAGAGGAAGTAAGTTATACGAACCGGGTATGAAAAAACGCAAAAGTTAATTGATTGTATCAACAGTCTAATAATTGTACTCCAGTTTAGAGGATTTTGATTTCAACGTCCCTTTGTATAGTATCTAAATCGGGACCCGGTCTAAGAATATGAAATGTTCGAAGAAAAGTCTTCGAGCCGATTTCGAGATTTCGTGGCTTGAGACAGGAGTTCGAGTGATACGTTGTCTCTCGAGTATAAAGTCCACCAAAGAAGGAAGTCCTGACGAATTTCGTCGACAAGAAACAGCGATGTAAGGGGCGCCCAATGAATGTCGAATATGTACAACACGAACATGTTAATAGATTGTTTCAATAATTTGTACTAATAGAGGACTTTGATTTCAGCGTCTCTTAGACAGTATCTAAATAGGTACCCGTCCTAGCAATACGAAAACTTTCATAAAGATTCCTCGAGCCAATTTCGAAATATCAGCAGCTAGGTGAAGGAGGTCTGGTTCAATACATGACGAAAGAAGATTATACCTTACGTTTACATTTTGGCCAATGCGTCCATCTATTCTAGAGTTTTGACATAGAACGTTCTTTTATATTGTATCTCTGTTGTATAGATTCCACCCACGAATGAAGACCAGTCAAACTTTGTCGACAGTACTCAGCGAAATAAGGGGCGCGCTATTGGTACAGGTATGAAAAACAAGCAAATGTTAATAGATTGTATCAATAGGTTGTACTAATTGTATTCCTCCTTAGCGGATTTTGATTTCAATGTCTCATGGACATTACAAAGGTAGTGATCCGTTCTAACAGTAGGAAACATTAGAAGAAACCTTTCCCAGCCTATTTCTAGAAAATCGCGGCTAGATAAAGCAATTAGAGCTCTACACATGCTGTAAGATTATATTTTACGTTTCCATTTGAGCCATTACGTCCCCTCTTTATTCAGTTTTTACATGGACCCTTCTTTGACATTTTAACACTAGGGTATAAAGCCCACTAACGAAATACGTCCTGACATTTCGTCGAGATAAAACAGCGAAATGAGGGCGCACTATGGGTGTCGGGTATGAACAATACAAAAATGTGAATAGATTAATCATTTGTACTAATTGTACTCCTGATCATAAGACTGATTTCGACGTCTCTTGGACAGTATCTAATGAGGGACCCGTCCTAGCAATAGGAAAATTTTCAAACAATATTCGTCTATCCGATTTCGACAAATTCGCGGCTAGATAAAGGAGTTCAGGTCGAACACGTGCTGTAAGAAAATTATATCTTAAGTATAATGCTGGGACATTACCTCCCCTCCTTAAAAGGTTTCGACATTGACCCATTCAATGACATTTCATCTCTATTGGACCTAGGAAGCAAGTACTGACGAATGTCAAGGAGAGGAATCATCCAAATAAGGGGCATCCTAAGGGTACCTGTTATGAAATACACGCATAATATAGATCGATTTGAGCAATAATAAATTATAATTTGTATTAATTCAACACAGACTTCGAGAGTCTTGATTTAAACGCCTCCTGGAAAGTATCTAGCTAGGAATCTGTTCCAGCAGTAGAGAAGTTTGAAGAAAATTCGTCGAGCCTATTTGGAGAAAATCGCTGTTATACTGAGAAGTTTGAGTACAACACATATACGGAGATTATATCTTGCGTACACCCATGGCTATTACGTCCCGTCTTAAAAGAGTTTTGACATGTACCTTTCTTTGAGAATTTATGTCAAGGGATAGAATCGACCCGCGAAGGGTCACCCTATGGGTACCGGGTATGAAAAACATGCACAATTAGGATCGATTGGATCAATATTTGTACTAAAACATGACGCATATTTAGAGGATTTTGATTCCAACTCCTCGTCGACGGTATCTAGATTTGTATATGTTGCAACGGTAGGAAACTTTTAAAGATAATTCGTCTAGCTGTAATGTATATCTTACCTATACAGCTGAGACATTAGGTACCCTCTTGAAAGAGTTTTGAAATGGATCCTTCTTTGACATTTTATCTCTTGGGGATAGAATCGACCCGCGAAGGCCGTTCTGAGGAATTTCTTCTAAAAAAATCAGGGAAATAAGGGGTACTCTATGGGTACTGTGTATGAAAAACACACACAATATGGATCGATTGAATCAATCATTTTTAATTTGACAACTACTTGGATGATTTTGTTTTCAACGCTTCGCCGGCGGTATCCAGATTTGTGTGTGTTCCAACTGTAGGAAAATGTTAAAGAAAATTAGTCGAGCCGATTCCGAGAAACGTTTGACTGTATAACGGGTTTTGGTACACTGTATGCCGTAAGAAGATTATATCTTTCTTATACAGTTGGGACATTACGTTCCATCTTTAAAGAGTTTTGAAATGGACCCTTCCTGAAGATTTAATCTCTGTTGGATAGAGGCGACCCACGAAGGAAGTCCTGACGAATTTCGTCGACAAGAATCAGCGAAATTAGGGGGTCCCTATGGCTACTGGGTATGAAAACACATGCACAATGTGGACCTATTGGTTCAATATTTCGACTATTTGAACCCCTTCTAAGAGGATTTTGATTTCAACGCTTCTTCAGCGATATCTAACCCGGTATCGTTTCCAACAGAAGGAATAGTTTAGAGAAAATTCGTAGAGCCGATTTCGAAGTTTTCTCTGCTAGATAAAGAAGCTGGGTATCACACATGCCGTAAGGAAGTTATATCTTACGTGTAAAGTTTGGATATTACGTATCCTCCAAAAGAGTTTTGACATTTAGCCTTCTTTGACATTTTATATCGAGGTGATAGAGGCGATCCATGAAGTAATTTTCGTTTCATATAAGCTAATTTTAGTTTCGTTAACGTTATTGTTTAATTTTAAATGTTAGCGGGCTTTGTAGTGCCGTCTATGGTTTTAATTTGGGTCACGTGATTCCGCATGGAGATATATATATATATATATATATATATATATATATATATATACACGCACCAACTGTTGCTGCGATGGTGGTATGTTATGAAGCGGCATTGTGTAAAGATGTTCCCTTACAAGTGAAACAGTATAACCACCCGCCGGAGAAAGCATATTTGGTCGTAGTTCGCCGAACAGGAAAAGGCCAGGCGGGTGAATTAAAAAAGTGTAGGGACAAGGACTTTCGTCCACCAGGATACAGGCGCTACAAGGCTAGTCCAAGAAACGTGGAAATCTTGCGACAATACACATTTTAACTGATGATATCTCTTGTCTCATCCTTTCTGCGACCCACCCGGCGACTCTGCGACACAGTCAGCAACACAGTCGACGACTCTGCGACACAGGCGACTTCTCTGAGACCAGCCGGCGACCCGGCGACCACAGGACACCCAGTCGACGACTCTACGACTCACAGACGACCCAGTCGGCTCCTCTGCGACTCACACAGCGACCCAGTCGGCGACTCTGCGACACAGTCAGCAACACAGTCGACGATTCTGCGACTCATTCGGAGACCCAGTCGGCGACTTGGCGACCAAGTCGGCGACTCAGCGACCCTGTCAGCGACCCAGTCGGTGACTCAGCGACCCAATCGACTACTCCAAGACCCAGTCGGCGTTCTGCAAGCAAGTCAGCGACCCAGTCGCCGACCTGGCGATCCAGACGACGATCCAGTCGACGATTCAGCGACTCAGTTGACGACGCAGTCGCCGAACACAGGACACCAAGTCGGCGACTCAGCGACCCAGCGACCCAGAGACTCAGTCGGCGATAAGAAGCCAGAAATAAGACGGTATCCCGCTGGGGTAGAAATTTGTCACATTCTGGAGTACCAGTCCTCAGAGAGATTCAGCCGTGTATCACTCCAAATACAAAGACCTATCCTAAAGAACCCGAGATAGCCAGACTCTGTATAGTGTAGCCGAAGGAGTTCCTGCTACAATAATTTGATCCAACCAAAAACCTACTTTGATGATTTTTATTTCAACGCCTCCTCGGCGGTTTCTAGGTAGTTATGTGTTCCAACAGTAGGCAAAGTTTGGAGAAAATTCGATGAACTAATTTCGAGACATTTGCGGCTATATAAAGGCAAGGTGGTCGGGTAAAACACATGCTGTAAGAAGATTTTACATTACGTATACAATTTTGGAAATTACGTACCCACTTTAAAGGGTTTTGACATGGACCCTTCATTGATAATTTATTTCTAGGAGATATAGTCCACCTACGAAGGAAGTCCTGACGAATTTCGTGGAGACGAAACAGCGAAATAAAGGATGCCTTATGGGGTACCGACTATGAAAAACACGCAAACGTCATAAACTGATCAATAGTTTGTTCTCATGGAACCCTTTCTTAGAGGACTTTGATTTCAATGCCTCTTATATAGTATCGAAATAAAGCCCCTTTCTAACGGCAGAAAAAGTTTAAAGAACATTCGTCGAGCCGATTTCGAGAAACTCGCGACTAAATAAAGAAAGTCGAGCAGAACACATGCCGTAAGAGTATATCGTACGTTTACATTTGGGCCATTACGTCCACTCTTTATACATGAACCCTTCATTGATATTTTATCTCTAGGAGATAGAGTCCACCTACGAAGGAAGTCCTGGCGAATTTTCGTGGAGACTAAGCAGCGAAATAAGGGGCGCCTTAGGGGGTACCGGCTATGAAAAACACGGAACCCTTACTTAAAGGATTTTGATTTTAACGATTCTTATACAGTACTGAAATAAGACCCCTTTCTAACAGCAGAAAAAGTTTTAAAAAATTCGTCGAGCCGATTTCGAGAAACTCGTGACTAAATAAAGGAAGTCGAGCAGAAAACATCTCGTACGATTATATCTTATGTTTACATTTGGGCCGTTACGTCCACTCTTTATACAGTCTTGACTAAACCACTATGCCAGACCTCAGTAGGGGTGAAAAAAATCTACGTCAGAGAATTTTTGGTCTACTGGCGGTTTCTGTGAACACAATAAGGTCATTCATGTCTATAGCGTCGTAAAGATTTGTGCAATTCAATAGCTCAACTTTTCTTACGTACTGGGCGAGGTTCGCCAGAGCGCTTAGGAGGGTGTCGTCTGTATCTCTGGGAGCGTCTGAAGCTGTCCACCGGCATGGCCTACATGCCGTAATCCGATTTGTTTCAATTAACAGCTGCGTAGAAACAATGCCGTCTACATCAGCACACCAGGCTTCAGGTCGTTGTCGAGCGCAATTAGCATCGCTATCGACCCGTCAGACATTTTCTGAACAGAGAGTAGTAGCCGACGTCGCGGGCAAGGCGGAGGCACGCGACCATCCTCAAAACCATCCAATGGTTCACGCAGTCTTGCGAGTTGCTGAGGTTGACAATGCCGACCTTTGTACACCTCGCCATGGCAGACGTGCCAGCTCGTTGCGCATGCAGACGCCGGAGAAGTGTTTTCAGTTGGGCGAGCCGGAGCCGGTTAAAGTTGGAGATGGTGCTCGCAGTCACCCCAGGCCCTTTCCTCCAATGCTGATGTTGGTGAACCTTAGGGCCAGCCCAGCTATGGCGCCTAGTGGCGGCCTTGAAGGTAGAAAATTGTGCCGCGGTCACCGCCGCCCTGGCAACAACAGGCAAGGACGTGAGACGAGCAAATAGGGGAATCGAAAAAGATACCGACTTCATTGCGATCGAAGACGGCACGGAAATTGCTTTGTAGGCCACCCGTATGCGCATGTCCAGGGTGGCCCTCAGCATTATTGGACGCTAGAGTTGAACAGCAGCGTGTCACCCCGGCCAATCTTCCAGGTTGCAAGTTTCTCCATTTATTAGAGGGTGAGGACTTCAAAATGTCTTTTTGTAGGGCATCACATGCATGTATGTACCATGAGTGGACATCAAATCTTTTCTGCGGTGGAAGCTTGAAAAACCGTCTTATGTTCTCCACCGCAAGAGAAGGACTGAATATGTGATCTCATTATGTTCTTTGTTATGCATAACATATATTGAGCTCCATATCTCTAGAAATCGGCCCAACAAATTTTCAAGAAATCTATCCAGTGATGGAACGCATCCTTAGACAGAAATTCTCCAAGAGGCGCTGCAATCAAACTTCTCGAAGTACAGTATCTGTAGGTACAAAATATTCATACAAACGATAGCCATTGAACGTGTTTTTTTATATCCGATACTCAGAAATACCCCCCCCCCCATTTCACTGATTCCTCTCACTTCGTCAAGATTTATTTCGTGGTTTCAACATATTCCCAGACATAAAAACTCAAGAAGGGCCAATGTAAAACAAACTCTTTATAGGGGTATTCAAGGGGCCATGTGTACATATACGATTTAATCCGGCACCTGCTCTGCAAAGTTTTACTAAAATCTGCTAAAGGGCTGTAACGCTTCAATACTGCGGGTATCCATAACGACCTTCCTATTAATCCCATTTTCTCTCGATTAATGCTGTCAATACATTTCTAGGAGTCAAACATATCATTATGTACAATCTTTCAAAAGAAAGATTGATCACAAGGCCATTTAGGCGAGAACCGTATGATCCAGATAAGGACAGAAGAGTCAATCTCCTAGTGGTCATTGCTATAACGACCGCGAATTAAGCTGCAGGATTTATCGAAATCGGCTCGAAAATTCGCCTTAAA
>JAECUM010086697.1:0-12541 GCA_016617855.1 Megalonaias nervosa | reverse complement strand
TACATAGATTAATACTTAGGTATTTACATTCTCTTATGTATATTTAATTTGCATTTTTTTTTTTTTTTTTAATTCATTATATGCTATGGATAATTGTATTTTGGACGTGACCTTGGCCTGAATCGTTGATTCTGGGTGTGTCAACATGTTTATCTCAATCTGGGTCTAGAACATTGGAAATTCCCCATGAATTGCTGGGTTTACTTGTTGTTTACTACATTTTATGTTATAATTGTAGTAACAGACTTCTAATAATAAGGGAGATTTTATCTTGTAAATATTTTGAACTTTCCTGAATGAAATTTTCCATTAGGTAAATAATGGCACGATAAACAATAACGAGCGTGATAATGACAAATGTAAGCAGCCAGTTGAAGTAACAGTATTTAAGAAGAAATTGCTTTCCGTGTTAATTTTAAACTAATTGAAATCTTTAGACAGATAAGATGAGAAAGAAAGACAGACAGAAAGAAATAGTGCAAGATGAACAAACTTAACTTACTGAAGGAAGAACAAGAAACTTAACTCACTGAAAGAAAGAACGAAAACTTATGCTCCACTGGAGGTTGGAACTGCTGATTTACGATTTAGTGATAACTGGAGGCATTTATACACTTTACCTCTACACCACTTGGATTCCTTAAGATCGCGACGAGCAAATTTTATAGATTATTTACGTCCCAAAAATTCTATTCAACCTTTTTATCAACTAAATTACACATGTCTTTGAATTACAAGTAGAATGGCCCATTCATAGGCAATTCCACGACATTATGTTGTGTGATATGTCAGGTGAAAGTTTGTATATAAATATTGGTTTTGTTAAGCGAAGTTTTCATTTCTGTTTTATGATCTGTCTCTGGAGCATTAGTAGTTTTGTTCAGATATAATTTGAGAGGGATTATTTATTCATTAAATATTCATTGGAATTACAAATTGCTCATTGACATTTGGATTAAAATAACGCTTTGGGATTATTGTCAAAACATTCAAGACTAGTATTACATCAACACATTCAAGACTATTGGCTCTTTATCACATTCAAGACTGCTGTTACGTCAGCACATTAAAGATTATTGGTATTCATTCGTAACACTCTTTTAATTGGTATTTGTGTCTGCTTGCTCGCAGATGTAGTCATGGAAAGTTTAGAATTATTGGATAGAGAAAATCTAATTCTTTGGGTTTGTCTACAGTGTCTTCACAAATCCTCTCACTTGTTTCAGCTGCTCCAAAATGTCATGTAACAGACTTGCAGTTTTGTTTTCATTTCCATCCTTCTGGTCACTTTTCAAAGTTTTCATATCTTTTTGCTGTATTCCACTTGTTGTGTTTAACAAATGTCTATTCTTTTTCACCTTGGCGTTGTAGAAAATGTCTCAAAGTTTCTTAGGCTTATTATGTGCAATTTAATTCGCAAAACTCTAAGTTCGTTTTACGCTTTTCAATTCGTGTTCTATGGTAATAAATTATTTGTTGAATTTATAAAACGCGTTGGTTTTGCTCCTTTCTGTTACTTAGTTTAAGACAATAGATTCGTATTAATACATAGTAATACAAACGTATAGATAGCAAACAGATACATTTAGACTCATTGTTAGATACACAAACAACAACGATCGGAGTGATACCTGTCTCTAATACGAAGCAATAGGTACAAAATTGAAAAGACAAACATATAGGTATCGAAGTTGTGCTTGAAGGATTTTAGCTACAGATAATTTATTTCGAAATTAAGTGTGACAACATAGATTGATGCTTCAGGGGAGAAGTGAATGGGGACTGTTTAGGGACAATGGAAAACCCAGTGAACAAGGTCGTGGGCAAGATTAGGGACAATGGGAATTTATAATGGACAAAACCTAGGGTTGTTTAGGGACAATGCGAATTAAACATGGGAATATTGGGTTTGTATAGGGACAAGGGAAAGTTGGGGTTGTATAGTGACAATAGGAATGGAACAGGTGGGGTGACGTTGGCAACAATGTGGCGTGGCTGACCTCAATCGGGCAAAATAGGGACAGCGGGAAAAAAAGCTATAACTCTTGGCGGGAAACGCTTGGCGGGACATATCACTGGAGAGACATAGATATAGACAAAGAAACAAAGACACAAGCATAACACAAACACAAACACCAAACAAAGATACACACATAGACAAATTTTGAACAAATCTTTTCGAGGCATTGAAGTGGCCCTGAATAGGACCTTTGGTTTTTTGTTAACACCATTCCGTTAACATAGAGAGCATCGCACCTATCTTCTTCGCTTCCACAAACTTCCTCTAACCTCTGGTCCGTAGAATAAGACTCTATTCAGACAGCCTTGTCTCTCCACATAGATCCTTCGTTTCCAAAGAGCCGTCTCTGTCATCTGGGTAATAGCCCATGCTGAAAGAGCGGATCGAAACGGATTGTGTTTTTTCACCAATCCAAACACGCGTTAAAAATTCAGTCAGAGGGTGGAGTCTATCTTCCAATCCGAAGAGAGCTGCCTGTGACGTCACATATCCTATATAGGTGCGCTAGCGTCTGTACGCAGTGAATCCATGCGACAGAGTTAGAACATGACGGGCACTAAGAAGACGATGAATTTGGGTGCACCGGTCATGGAGACGAGGAGTGATGGCATAGCAGCGGCTGCCAAAACCAACACGATCCTACTTCCAGAAGAGACCGATTTTAATTGGAATTTAGTAGTTCCTCTTCGTAAGAATTTGTTCCCTCACCAGCACCTTCGCCACCTTCTCCTTCTTTACCGTACGTCGATGACTTTAAACGGAGATACAAAAAAGAATGGAAAGAAGCATTGGAAAAATTTTTACAGCAGCAGAAAGAAGCAAAACAAGCCTTTCTCCTTCAACAGCAACAGTGAGAAGAAGAAGAGGCAAGAAGAAAATGACAGGAAGAGGCAAGAAGAAAACTACAGGAAGAAGCAAAAGCAGAGAAGAAACAAGGTCTAGAAGTGAAGGAGAACAGTCAAAGTCAAACGGTGACGGTACTCTTAGACATTTTGGCCGAGTTAAGGAGTCTGGAACAAATGTATCACACTTCTTTATTACGACCCAAGGAAAAATGACCTTCCCAAGCCAAGCAACCCAACCCTGTTACTACGCCTGAGAGACCCACCCTAGTGATTTCTACCAAATCATCGACAGGAGTAGTTCCAGAAATAGACCTTGGCTGTGGCAAAGGGATAAGGCAGTTAAAGCTCATTGCTTCCCGTTCCTGAGTTTGTTTTTCTAAAACAAACACACCCAAAGGTTCTTTTCAGGTCCACTCACTTCTCTCTAAAAGAGACATCTCAATATTTGCCAAAATCAATTAAAACTCAAAATCCTTTTTTTGCCACATGATGGACGCGTGTGAGTGTAGGTTCTTATTCTAAAAACTCAAAACCAAGAGACACTTCCTTTTTTTCTTTTTGGTCTGTTCTGGTACAAATGTACAATTCAATTCACAACACAACACTTTAAAAAGTTCATTAGCTTCTTCTTTGTCTTTTCACTCTCTCCTTTTTTGAATTTCTTCACTGTCACAGGTTTATCTTCTTTCTCACTTTCGTCACGTCTTCGTTTCTTCTCTTTCTGGACGTGTCTGGGTTCTTCCTTTGCGGAGGGTACCTCTTCTTCCTCCTGTTCGGAATATCTCTCTTCCTCCTGCTCCTGTTGTTTCTTAGGGCAGTCTGAAGACCAATGTCCTTTCTCTTGACAATGATAACAGGTATCTTGACTTTTGTCTTCTTTTGACACCTGTCTTGCTTTTTGACGGCCTTGACACTGAGACCAATACCTTTTCTTCTGACAGATATAGCAAGTATCTTGACTTTTATCTCGAAAGGAGGGGGAGCAATCCGTCGGCTTATCTGAAGAAAACCTTCATATGACACTTTTGGTCTGTCTCAAACATCGTCAGCATGACGTCCCTTCAGTCTCATCTTCCCGTCAAATTGATTCGTGCCTTGTACGGTATTAGTCGCGAAAAAAAACACAAATTCGTGCTCGTGTCTTAGAAGCCAGTCTCAAAGACTTCTTACGATGGTTTACGGTGACAGCACGTCAATTACTGCAAGGCATCATTCACATTCCCCATCAAACCAAACACTCTTTAGAGAGAAACAAAGTAGCTTTGACGCAACTGGCAGATCTCCGCATCGACACTCAAACCAAAAACAAATCATTTTGAAACTTGGAGGTAGCGGTTCTCTAGAAGGTGTCATCATTCGCTCCCTCTTAAATGGGAACCAGATGCCCCCAAAGTCATCCCCAAGAAAAAAGTCATTCCCCAACCCAAAGGTACCCAGAAGAAGAAGAAAAAGCGCAGTGGTGTCAAGACCAGGTCACAGCCACAGAAAAAGAAACGTTCACAGAAAAAGAAAAGTTCCCAGAAAAAGAAAAGCCCCCAGAAAACAGCTTCTACCCGCAAGAGAGGAACTTCGGCCAGGACACAACCTTACAATCGCAAACCACGACCGGCTGCGACGGTGACCACGTCTACAGTAGCCTCAGGTACTTCCACATCTCCGTTACTGCTCATGCCAGCCAAGTACAATTTGACACTCGTTCTTCCTAATTTGATGAAACAATCTAAATCCGTATCTCCAGGAACATCTCTTTCAGCGGTGATGCAGCTGCTCACAAAATACCTGCTCCCAAAATCAAAGTCCAAGAGAGATCGGGCATGTTACAGAGTTTACTGGATTTATCCAAGCAAGAACTGTCCCAATTTAGTTCTTTGAGAACCCCTTCACGACGCGTGATGCCTGTCATCAAGTTGATACGACGTAAAGAGTGGAGACGCATTCCAGTATAAAAAGACCTGGGGCAAACGATGGGTATCAGTGCTTTTGTGCTCCTGAACGCTCAAAAATGTCCTCTCAACGAAGTGCACACCACCACCGCCATCGTCGCTCTCCTGTCCAGAAAGGAAAAGGAAAACGAAAAGGATAGTCTCTTCATCCGAAAAATAAACTCTTTGCCAAGCATCGACGTCCGCCCCAGAAAAGACCCCATCGTCCAAACAAAAAGAGTAGCAAGCAAAGGGGAGGACCTTTTGCCAGTGCAATGATAGAAGATGCGTTCAAACAATTTGGGTTTTCAAAATTGCTCCAAAAACAAATAATCCAACTATACACTCCAAAAAATATGATAAAAGCACGCATGTCAAGCCATGGACTTCAGAGTTTTTGTGCTCCTGAACGCCCAAAGATGTCCTCTCAAAGAAATGCACACCATTACCATCGCAGTTCTCCTGTCCAAAAAGGAAAAGGAAAAAGAAAAGGACAGTCTCGTCATCCGAAAAAAGCTTCGCCAAGCATCGACGCCTACCACAGAAAAGACACGTTTGTCTTAAGAGAAAGAGAAGCAACCAAAGAGGAGGATTATTTGGCGATATATGAAAAAAAAACACGTCACATTTTTGACGAAGCGATAGTCCAAAATAAAGATAAAAGGACGTGTGCCGAGTCATCGACGTCAGAGTATCTTTGGTGTGTGACCCGGAGCAAACAGACAAATAAAGATGTCACCCCCCAAAAGCCATCCCTCTTCTACCCCAAAAGGAAAGGAAAGGAAACGACTGCCTCCTCGTTTAGCCAAAGATTGGGATGTGTTGTTCGTCCTGTCCAAAGCTCCTCCACCCATGCGAAAACAAATGATTGAAACTGCCTCCTAAGATGTCATCGATACTGTGTGCGCATATTGTCTGAATGTCTTGTCTTCACATCAGAAAGAATGTTTAGCTAAGCATCGACACGTTCTTCTCCAAATGGCCTAAAAGAGAATACCCATTCGTCAAAAGAAAAAGATGTTTTTACAACGCGGATGATTTGTTCATCTTTTGTAAGTACCCTTACTAAAAGCCACATTTGTACCAGTGATTACATCACTCATAGGAGCTACTGCTGCACAAAAGGCTCAAAGAAGATAAAAAAAGAACTCTGGAGTCAAAAGATCTCAGCCGTGACCATTGAAATCATATAGAAGGACAAAAACTGACTTTAGTGCCTTGCCAACGATGGATGGAATTTCATCGTTGGCATGAACAACGGATCCAGCATTTACCTCTCAATCCTTATTTTGACCGAAGTGTCCCAGTTACAACACGAAATGCAATCGATGATGAATTGCAGCGATTTGTCAGAAACGGAAAAATCGCAACGGTACGTCAGCTGTTGCAACGAATGCAACTCTTTCACCAGAAAGATTTAGACGAAACAGCTCCACCGACTCTAAAGATACTCCATGGTACTTCTATCTGCTAACCATTCCTGCAGGCTATTATTTTAGTGGTCAACATCTGGTGGACACGATTGCTGCCAGGTTCAATGCGCTGTTTGGAAAAGCCTTGGACAAAACCAAACGAAGTGTTACCTTTGAGTACCATAAAGTAGCTCGTCGCCTACTGATGAAATTTTCCGATGACAAAACATTGGCCATAACATTTTGTCCTGAATTGTTTGACATTTTGGGTGGGGACCTCAAGATGGTCAAGGGTAACCACATACCACCCATTACCAACAACTAGGATTCTGCGAGATTTTTTCGTTCCCGGTAGAACCGTACCAAGGATTAAATTTGATCCTTGTGTATTCCGATGTGGTCAAGTACAACGTGGTGGGACACACCTCCGTACCGTTACTGCGATTGATTCCTTTCAAAGTGGAATCTGCCATGACCAATGACCAGGAAGGTGGAAACACCTGTCACGTTCATCGCGAATTTGTGCATCCTCACTATTTGCCCGTCAGTAAGTCGTATTTCGACAGTATCAACATTGCTATAAAAGGAGATCTGGGACAAAATATTCTACTCACCAAAGGGAAAGTTACGGTGAAACTCCATTTTCGAAAACGATTTTCTAACGTCTTGTAAGTCATGTATCCTGTGTACCGAGGAGTCACTCGACAGCGAGGACATGGTTTAGGAGATATATGTTGTAATCGGCGTTTCGTTCAGTGGCTCCCGTTTTGAAACCGATGGTGTCACGGGGATTGCACGCCTTGAAAGATGCCTCTTTGACGCAAGGCAAAGAATTTCTCCAAAATATCATCATCGACAAACAAAATCCCAAAGAAGCTTTCTTGAGAGCAGGCAAAAAGGATTTGCTTCAAACTGGCAAAGACATTTTGGCTCGACGAGAAACTCCAATAAATGCCCTGGACGCTGGCGAATCAGACATTCCTGCTTCCCTGACGTCACAGTAAGCACAAGACAGAAAGAGACGACGAAGACCCCCTTTCAGAGGCCTTCACACTCCCAGAGCTAGAAAGACCAAGAAAAGAAAAACCGTCCGAGACTAAGACGTTTTTGATTATTAAATCACAGAGAGAAAGAAAAAATGATGCACCGACTGTTTTGCGCATGTTACAAGTCGGAACTGGATCTGGTTGCCATACCACACACTACGATGACGATGCAAGAATCCCAATGGGTAGAATTTCATCCCGCCTCTTCTTTGACGGATTCAGCTCCCATCAAATTTGAAATCAAAAGACAGTCCGAAGATTACATCGATCTGAATAGCAGTTACTTGTACATGAAAATCAAAGTGATCAAAACGGACGACACCGCCCCGGGAGATGATTCTAGAGTAGCTCCCGTCAACAATTTCATGCATTCCTTGTTCAACGAAGTGGATTTGTACTTGAATAACAAACTCGTCAGCATAGATACTTACCCTTACCAAGCGTACCTAGAAAATCTCTTGACGTACGGAAAAGAGGCCAAGAACATTCATCTGGATGCTTCCGTGGTATGGAAACCTGACACAGCAGGTGAAAGCAAGTTTAACGACACAGCCGTAACAGCAGATGACGATCCTCACAATGTGGGCTTTAACAACCGTCGAAAAGAAATTCTGCAAGGACGTAGTTTAGAACTGTTGGATCGTTTGCATTTGGACATGTGGTTGCAAGAAAAGTATTTGCTGAACGGGGTGGCTATCCGCCTGAGACTGAATCTCAGCAGTACCGTTTTCCATTTGATGGCCCATAACAACGAACACAAAGCCATCATCCAAGAAGCCAGACCCTACGTGCGTCGTGTGGAAGTGTTACCTAAAGTGGGAAACGACATCAATCACACTTTGATCAGAACGACTGCCAAGTATCCGATACGATGCGTGGAAGTTAAAACTTTCACCATTGCTGCTGGACTCCGATCCAACATCGAAGATCATCTGTTCCAAGGACAGTTACCCAAACGTTTAATCTCTGGTATCGTTAGCAATGAAGCCCTCAACGGAGCGGTCACTTCCAATCCTTTTCAGTTTAAGCACTACAGAATGTTCAAGATCGAAGTCAGTCGCGATGGCAAGACCTTGTGTACCAGACCCTTCGAACCTAATTTTACCCAGAAGAATTACTTAAGATCGTACTTGTCCTTATACAAAGCCACCGGACAGCTAGGGACCAGCACAGTCACGGCATTTCGTACAACAATTATGTAGGAGGTTACGCTTTGTGGGCTTTTGATTTCACTCCAGACCAAGGCAGCGACGAGGGACATTACACCCTATAAAATCCTGTGAGCTTCGTGTGGAACTTCAGTTTGCAGAAGCTCTAACCGAGACAGTGAACGTCATCTTGTATGCCGAATTCGACAATACCATAGAAATCAACAGAGAAGTCATTCTAGACTATTAGAATTGTAAAGGGGTGGGGTGGGGGTGTACCCCTCTTGGTATAGAGGGGTTGTTAACAGATTTGGCGATCGTTATCTAGAAGACGTTGATGTTATTGCCCAGTGTGAGTGGATAGATAGAACATCGACAGAGAACTGAGCGAGACTATTGAGAAGAAATAATGCAATACGAGCCCCCTTAAAGAAGAAAATAAAATAAATTTTTTTAAATTAATACATAAACTAAAATTGGCAACTTCAATTCAACAGATTTACATTAATGGAATTTAATAGCAGTGTTCAATTACGGATTCGTTCATCATTGTAACGAGTGGTGAAAAGAGCACATTGTCCACGCCTGATTTTCATCACCTAGCGTCGTTTCCTCTCTTGACTCCGTGTATCCCACATCCACGTGTGTACTTGTTTTTCCTCTGATCTTTCTATTCCGAACATTTCCTTTATTTGCGGACTCTCCTCTTTGGACTGCCCTCGTCAGTTTCTCGGGGAGACATGTTTCCTTAAATGACAAGATTACCACTATATATCTATATCTATCACCACTATCCGTATATAAAATTCTTTCACTTTCTTTGCTCAGAGGCGTAACAGCTATCCGAACACTGCACCAATTCTGAGATAAGGTGACTTTAACGATTAACGGTCCTTACAAATGACCATTGTAATATACACCCAAGTCTGACCTTAATTCGATAGATCCTCGCTCTCGCGTCACAGCAGCGATTGACCATAAATTAACACATGCGCAGTGTATACAAACAATATTGCCGTATATATCTGCATACTCTCCTATATGACTTCTTAAATCTAACTAGTCAGTTCCACTCAATAAAATACATGCTTGATTACTATTGCATAAGATTCACTAAATTCTAGCTTACAGTAATCCCTAACCTACAAGATCCTTTAAACATTACAAAATCATATATAAAATGCAATTATCATTAACTCACGATAAACAGTATCGTCCTAACAGACAAAGGAAATTAATTCATATAACCCTATGAAATACTGCACATCTGAAAATTTGGATTAATTTATATAACCCTATAAAATCCTACAATTTGAAAATTTGGATTACATGCAATCCGTCAATAGCTCATAGTAGTGTTGCTGTTTGTGTCACCCAAATCCTTTGTCAAGTTCCACAATATCTTCATGCACATTGATTGATTCCTACGCACATTATCATTTCAAGGGTGGTAAAGCCCCAGACAACAAATAGCAGCACAATATTTTTGTGGCCGCGAGAGGTTGCTGCGTACACTACCAAAACAAGTCGCTCCCAGGTCGTTGAAAAGATGCACAGTGGCTATGGCATAACAACTATTTTCTGGTGTCAAAGCGATAGCTAAATCATAGTCGGTGACTCCTAGTTAGTGGCAACGGCGCACAACTACCTTGTATCTATTTCTGATTGCCTTCCATTAAAAAGTCAAAGTTGCTGAATTCGAAATTGTTTACGCTCAATTCCGTGTTTGGCAGCCCCCCAAATAGCTGAATCGAAATCGATGGTGTCCCAGTCATGTCAAATGCGCACGTTGGTTTCGTAACCATTTTATACAGCTTTGCTCATAGCTTAATTATTTTCAGCATGAGCTCTAATGTCAGCAGTTCGAAACCACAGCCATTAGTATAACATTCAGTTGAATAAATTTGATGCCTTCATTAGAAACCCAAAAAAACATCGCTTTAAAATGAATAGGACACTAAAAATATACATTGGACATTGATTAATGTTCAAACATAATCCCTTGACTGTTTTCAATTTTTTTATTTAAGCATTTAACAAAATTGTTCATGTGATCAGAGTGAATGATGATTGGGGTATAAAATTATTTTTGCTTGCGGGAGAAAAAAGATCCGTTCGAGTTTAATTCTCCAATATTTTCAATATTACTGCAACAAAGAATTTGAAATAATGTAATAATTCTTCAGACTTCAAAGGTCGCTGATCAGAGAATATTGTGATAAACTTCTATTTTTTTCTTAACTTCCAATATGCAGTCATAAATAAGGCAGGCGTTTGTGAGAAAATTATGGTTTGATGTGTTATATCTACCTGCATCATTTTCCTTAGTATTTATACAGGTGGAAACACTTAGAAAGGCTATGCAACATCATTTGCACGAATTACAATATCGTATCAATAATTTCACGTATGCTTTCGATTAGTAAAAATGTTTTGGAAGTTAGGAGAATATTGTCAACTGGAGGTTTTATTTATCACGGTTTAATAATTAATGTTTTAGTACTTATTTTTGCATTTTTATAACTTCTAAAACGTGTCGTTTAAAATGATTAGTCATGCTTAGTTAAGATATT
This sequence comes from Megalonaias nervosa, assembly GCA_016617855.1. Classification (NCBI taxonomy): domain Eukaryota; kingdom Metazoa; phylum Mollusca; class Bivalvia; order Unionida; family Unionidae; genus Megalonaias; species Megalonaias nervosa. The sequence continues at coordinate 1,575 of JAECUM010086697.1, read as the reverse complement.
TGTGTAACTTAAACTTATATCTGATAAAGATGTTACGTTATTTACAGCAACACAAGGCAGCGTGGCTTATTGTTGTCTCTGTAAACACACTACATACATCACTAATCTTTTTATCGCTGTTTACCACATATCATTGTAACAATGATAAACGGAAGTATAATATTTCCTTTAAAGACCTTTGTTCTTCATTTAAAATTAGGATGTGCTTCACCACATACTCTTCAGTGGAATGTTGAGATATCCATACTAACAATGAGCAGCTTACAATGTTACACGTAGTTTCATTAATTTTAAACTGTCAAAAACAGGTTCAAACTTGTTGCCGAGTTTTCCTGCTGAAAAGTAAAATTAGCATGAAGAAGCTTGTAACGGATTGGTGAGAGCACACACCCCCACCCCCCAAAAAGAAAGAAATGGTTGTTGCCTGAAAAGAAAAATTGTAATGCTTTCATATTAGGTCTGAACATGGAATTTGCTGTGAATGAAGTTTTGAAAGGAAAGAAAGATAATTTTATCAGATTCGATTGTAAGGCACATTATAATAAATATTATATTGTATTAATTAATTAATTAATTAATTAATAAATAATAATAATTATAATTCTGATAGCCATACACACACAAATTTTTCTCACACATGTTGCAATCAGCTTTTCATCATGGGGCCCCAAATGGCCAAGTGCTTTAAAGTGCTCACCGTTACTGATCACTGCCATCTCACCTCTGTCTGCGTGGGTTCGAGTCTCGGATTCGGTCAATGTGGGTATGTCAGAAAGCTTGCCAGTAGCTTCTCGTGGGTCGGTGGTTCTTTCCGGGATTTTCCTTGGGTTCTTCCTCCACCATTTGTACTGGTCGCAATGTATATAGCATATGTTGTGATAAAAATGGCATTAAACACTACAATAACAACAACATCAACAACAACAACGGCTTTTCATCATTGTTGGAATAATAGTGCAGTGTCAGGATGAAGACGAAAATTCCTTTTCATTGTTTCAATTAAGACATCTGCTAACCATTCCAAGACCCCATAAGAAGAAAGTTCATGAAACTGAAAGCAAATCTGTATAATTATTGTATACTGCTGTCAGTGGTAACATTTGTCTCCATGTAAACATGTAAACATAGAACTAAACCTTGAAAAGACGTACACTAGTTTATATTAATGTTAGATTGAACAATTAGACTGGAAAATTGGCAAACTTTTTGGTGTGAGAATTGTCCAAAATGCTTTATATGTACATCAATATGGAGCTTATACACACACACACACACACACACACACACACACACACACACACACGCACGCACACACACATGCACACACAACAATGGCCAGGGAGATCGAGACTTTTTAAAAGAGGCTATTTACTCCAAATAAGGAGACTTTTCTGCTAGTAGTGAGTCATGAAATCGAAATGTTCCTTTTTACTTTGATTTGGATAAATGGAACATCTATGGCAGACTGACGTGACCCATTTTGACGATCCACAAGCACATAGAAAACACGTATATACATTTAAAGTTATAATATAAAAGAGACAGGTGTGTAACATTCAAAATCCTGCAGCAAAA
>JAECUM010086688.1:0-11535 GCA_016617855.1 Megalonaias nervosa | reverse complement strand
CATAACATAAAGCATATTAAACAGCATGGTAACTTTGAAAACCAAGCAGAAAAGAAAAAACAACCCTCATATACCAGTCGCGGAAATATACAAGGTTATGAAGCGGTCACGCGCGGTATCAAATGTGGTGGCTCAACATCACCGTTGCTGTTCTTAATAGCACTGGTTCCCACCACAACACTGGTGCTTGGACAACACGTAACAGAATATCAACCAGGCAACAATTATAAGTGGACTTAAATTTTATTTTCAGATTGGAGCTGGGGGTTCACTCAGGTATTCTGAAGATTGTTTCTTAATACTTATATATCGTTTTTGTAGAAAGAAATATACTCATCCTCTGAGCAGTCAATATTTTACGGTACAACTATGTCCGATGAAAATTAAAATATTTTACTTGACTTCTAGCACATAATCTTTAGTATTTTCTGCCTAGTCACATTTTAGATGCGATGGCAGACTATATAATGACATGCTTCTTTATATTGTTGTTGGAAAATTAATTGATCTTTTCTTGGAAGGATATTAATGCAACTGTCAAAGTAAATTAATATATCGTAAAGTAAATTATAGATATTTTGCAATAAATAAAACCAACCTCGGTTTTCGGTGGGACCTATTTTCGAAGGAAGTCCTCAATGTGTAAATAGACGTTTTATTCATTTTTATATTATTTCTCCAATACAGTGCTGGTATAGGTAGGACAGGGACCTTCCTTGCTCTAGACTACCTCGTTGACGAGGGAAAGGAGCTCGACTACATCAATATATTTAGATGTGTGGAGACCCTCAGAAAACAGAGAATCAACCTCGTGCAGACTGTGGTAAGCATGAGTTAACAAATATGCAACCAAATCTATACTTTGATTTCGGTAATGCTACTATTACTTCTAGGGGTAGTAGTGGTACTACGAAGAGAAGAAGATGTAGAAGCTAATGATGATGATGATGATGATGATGAAATAAGAAGACAAAACTCCATGATATGATGATGAATAAAGTTTGTCAGTAAAATGAGTGGCAATAAACGGCAAGATATTCATTGACAGTGTCTACTAGCGCATATACAGATATACTGTCACTCAAGCACTTACGGTCAGAACGTTTTATCTTTGTAAGATCCCAATGAATATTTGAATCAGTCGATTGTCTGTGAGTATAAGTGCATGCTTGTGTAAGTTTTAGCATTTGTATTATCCAATTTTATTACATCATGTATAAACAATATACTCATATTGTCAGTGAATATGGCCATACGTTCTTTCTCAGGATCAGTATGTGTTTCTGCACGAAGCTTTGGTAGAGGCGCTGTCATGTATTACTTCGGCGATGTCAACTAGCAGTTTTCGTGTGGAATACAAGAAACTGTTTGAAATCGACACCAAGACTAGGAAACGGAGGCTTGATCTTCAGTATGAGGTGAACATTTGATACTTTGGTCATTATCAAACCTACACTATCACATAAAACTGTCATACTGTGCCTGCTGTATACCGTCACAATTGTATTAATAACACGAAATTACTTTGATGTTGACACGATGACACAGTTAAAACCAACGTTTTGAATTCTAACTGAACACAATCCTGCTTATTATTCTCTTCTAAATATGTAATATTCATCTACGTTACATTTTACTTAAAATTGCCATTTTTGATGAACAGGAACTACCAATGTATGTCGCTGAAGCAAAGGATGACGTTTATGAAAATGCAAAGAGCATGGAAAATCGAGGGAAGAATAGATATTCAAACATTCTACCAGGTATTGTTTTGAAGTATTAAAATGTATTCTGCTTTATTTGTTGATGTACAAACTGCGTATCACGTGACGTCTATAATATTTAAGTTATGTTTGCCTGTTGAATAAGTATAATTATTTCGCGAATAACCTCACGCCGCCATATAAGGCAAAGGCGTCATTTCTGAGGCAGCTGGATGTACTTCAAAATCAGTTCTATTTATAGTTTCATTAAAACATCTACCCTATATCTTCATCGTGTGATCATTTGGACATTTGTGTTTATTTTAAAATAAACATATTAAAGGAGTGGAATAATTTCAATATTCTGCTTGATAAGCATTGCAGACCAAATCTAAATTATTCAAGTTGCTTAATATTTGAAAAGCGCGATCGTGATAGATCCTCTACGTATAAATAACTCAATAAATAACTAAAAAATGCCAACAATCATATATTCCACAAAGTTATGGGACTTTTTGGAGCTCTGAATATGATATTGCAATCGAGCACCCTTTCAATAAATCAAGTTTCAAAAGATGTAGTTCTGACTGACGTGACAAAAACAAGATTGTCAACGACAGTATGACAAGAGAGGCGATGCAGAATAATATATACATATGCAAATCAAATTAACAGGAAATAACATAACGAAACGTCTCCTACTAATTGTTAATACTCGCTTCAACCCTAACGTGAAGTCATGTCTAGCGCTACAATTAATATAATGCTGATGAAGATATTCTCTAGGATTGGATAATTGTGCATTTCTGGATTTATGAAGAGTAGTATTCCTTTGCCAACGGATCATTCTAATTTCAGACCAAAACCACAGTCCCTTCCTAAATGTTGACGTAGAAGGGTGTGAGACGTACATCAATGCGGTATTTTTACCTGTGAGTAAATTATACGTATACTATGTCTTTCAAAGAAAAGACTATAATGAGAAAAGTACCTTAAGTATATAATCAAAGGAAATTATTAGTTGATTTCTGTTTCGTTAATATGTATTTATGAGCTGGTATAGAATGTTTCTTTTGTTGAATCAGATGTCTACTTTGTACAACAAGCGTTATGATCGCGTTATGTTTGCCCATGTTCACTTTATTGTAAATACAAAACCAATGCGCATTATGAGAGAGGAAAATGAGGGTGGAACTTTTTTCCATCACAACACATTTTATTAAATTTTTACAAAAGTGTTATGTGTGGATCTTTTCTCAGCAAACTACTCGTTTTCAATTGATAAATAAATTCAAATAAATTTGAATTTAATGGAGACGTTAATCAAAGACTGCTCTTCTTGGGTCACGCCTTTTTTGACAAATTACCTGCATCGCCCCAGTTATCTGGCACCCACATGATTATGTTAATTATAACGGTATATATTAATATGAACCCTGCCCTCCCTACAACAAAATCCAGAAACAAAACCATTGTTATCTTCACAAAATTAAGTCTTCCTCGTTAAGTGTTTCCTATCAGATAACGTATTCAAATGCCTTCAGTAGTAAGGCTGATTATTTAATTAGTATTCAGCTATATGTTACTGCATTAATATTTCGAAAAGATCTTTTACCACATCATGGAAAAGTATGCTTTGTAAAGGACATTGAATAGGGTTTTATCCATAGTCATTGCTGCTCTAAATGAAGCAAAAACGAGAGTCATATCCGAGCTGCAAAAAGCCCGTATAAAGGTTTGTTTTCAATATGTTTCATGACATGTGTAATACTTGATTATGTATTGATATTAATGAAACGGTAGTGACGTCATAATATTATAATATGCTTTTTAGCAAAACTTTCATTCATATCTTTTATATTTTATTTTTCTATTGGCTTTATTACACATTGGTCATTCGTCTTAATAAACCTCAAGGAAATTAAACCACGCTCAAAACAAAGCAGTTTTCTCGGAAGTATAACAAGGCCAATAGAAAATATCCCTGTCAATTTCATAATAATAAAACTCAAACAATATCTTTATTATGTAGGCCTATAAGGAGAACGACACCTTCATCATAACACAAACGCCTCTTGAAGACACTAAATTGGACTTCTGGAGAATGGTGTATCAATTTGAAGTTAGTTCGGTCGTAATGTTGAACACACTGAAGGAGATGAAGGTAAATTAAAAGTTTTACACCATATAATAATAACAATGTTTGGTTGGTTTAAATTCACGTCAGCTATAAAATAGCAATCAAATTCAGTGTAACGGAAGATACCTATTATACAAGTTTGTGATAGTCACTTGTTCCGATGAATTATGCAATGATTAAGATTTTGCTCTTCTTTTAATTGTAATTGAAGTATTCATCAAATAGCTTTTTAGAAAAAGAACGCACCTTAAAATGTTAGTTATTGACTTCCGATGATATGCTAATTTTTGTCTGTTCTCATATCGTTTAGCCATACTATGTTTTAGGATGAAGAACGCTACTGGCCGGAAAATGAAGACACACTACAAATACCACCATTCAGTATCACGCTGGAAAATAAATCGGTTGATGAAATCTTTGTAAATTATATCTTCCTGTTACAATACCATGGAGATGTAAGTATTCATGTATATGATGTTTTCAGCGCAGATATAATAAAGATGTCTATATCAAGCAAATATTCGTCGTCCTCGTATAACTGACAATTATATGCAAACCTTTCATCAGTCTATCAAAATCTCTAATCCAAATGAAAAGCTTGCATACATTAGAATAATCCTTTAAGTAACATGGACAATAAGATGAAAGGGAATCAATAGCATCCAACTGGCTTTAACAAATTGAACAGCAGCGCTGTCTTGTGTCCACCAGACTCGTATGCTTCTATCAGTGCACAATGCAAAAAACCAACATTAATCGCTAGTTTGTGCGTATATTTGTATCGTTGTAAAGATTTAACTTTTTAGTTACATGTGGAACTCGGGTAGAAAAGCTCAGCCCACACATTCATAGAAGAGGGACTCATGATGATTACACGTTGCAGATGTCCATATCGATTTAGCAACATAACGTACATATAAATGTCATCATGATCTGCGCAAACTTATATACTATAAATAATAATGTTGGAAAGAATATGCCATATTTAGCTGGACCAATAAGACAAAATAATACGAAAAGCATGAGAAGGAGATGCGACTTTATCAGATTTAATTGTACTTGATTTTACATATTTTCACTTAATCAGCATCGCAAAGTGAGGCTGAGCAGAGCCACCTACTGGGCAGATAGGGAGCCTGTCCCCGAGTCACCGACTGCAATGTTGAAACAGATCCAGCTGATACAGAACTGGCAGCAAGAAAAGGGTAACAAGCCTATCGTTGTCCACTGCATGTAAGATCTTTATTTGTTTTTATTACTTTGTTGATATAAGTGGAAAAGTAGCCAACAATCTATAAAGGTCGACTGCCTATAAGATGAATTTGGTAGGCGGGTGCTATTAACTATTGCATACACGATCTTGCTTAGTGATTCAGTTTTGTTCAGCTGAACATAATTAACACCTACATCCATGTCAGTTTAATCTAAATGAGAATAATAACTTTTTTTTCTATAATTGGTTCTCGTAAAACAATACGGCAAAAAACCGTTCGGTGGCCCTAAATCGGTACGACAGCGCTTTTCCCTCACACCGTTGGAAACAAATTTATACATTTATTCAGCAACTGCTGAATATCACTTTTTATCTAGTTCGCTCAGTATACACTTCCAGTTTCTGGAATAAATCATATATATTTGCAGCAGGCAGGGTGAACAGACCACTTGTCTGAATCGTCATTTGTCTAAAACATAACGTTCCTACGTAGGCTGAAAAAACAATGTAAATAACTCTAAACCAAAGTTTCTAACCGAGACTATTTCCGTACGGTTGAAAACAGACAATAAATCGTTTGGATTAGCTCATTTTTGTTATTCCATCGTTGACGTATTTTTTTCAAATTTTTATACGACTCGTTTACTCGACGGGTCACTCAATATTGGTTGGTTCACCCTGCCTGCTGCTATAAATTAACCAAAGATTTTATCCAGACCTATACGATATCTGGATCTTGGGTCATGTAGATTTATTGTTATAAATCCGAACGGAACAGCTTGTGCTTTTGAAAAGAAGTTTTTAAACTTAATCATATCCATATCCCCTGAACACCAAGTATAATAAATATTTTGTAAGGTATAATTATCTACTCCATTAAACACGACTAAAATATTGCAGTTATCTCTGATCACTTTTGGAATTTGTGTATATCGCTGAGTAACATAGATCACGTCAGTATTTTTATGTCTACCTCGAGAAAATATTCTAGCTGGATTTGATTCTTTGTCCAGCATAACGTCATCGTACACCACGAAATTATTAATAAATCCATCTAGGTCATCTACAGATGGGGCTTCATCAATATCGGTAATAAAGTCAACAACATCATTACCGTCTTCATTCAGTAATTTTGCATTTTCATTAAAATCTTTAAGTACTTCGTAACACCGTTGATCATCTACAGATGGTGCTACCAAATATAATTTATCCCACTTGAGCCATCGCATTATCAGATTAAGCAATAATTGTGTTTTGCCTGATCCAGATGGGCCTATTATAATCATTCTGATAGAATTCGGTAACGCTGGATGATGCTTTACTGGTTCCTGTTTTTGTGTCGCAGAAAAGTCAATTATATACATATAATAAATAACATGGATTTATATTGCGTTCGATGTAGAGTACCTACACCTACTGCCGAATTAACAACAATAACAACGAAGAATAAAAGACGTGCAATTACAGGCAAGTGTGTGAAATGTGGTACCAAAAAATATAAATTTATTTCATCAAAGACAGGTGGAGATATCGCTGCTTCATTAGGAAAATTACCAGGAACTCCATGGGCTAAATACCCCGGTGAGAAATATCTTCCTGGATATAATTATTGTGGTCCTGGAACTCGACTTGATATCCTATTTCATGATCAAGATCAACCAAGACCAGGAGAGTATCCAATAAATAAGATTGATCAAGCGTGTCATGTTCATGAAGTTGCGTATAAAAGTAAAGAATTACAACAACGGCATCTGGCAGACGTAAAATTGATTCATGCGTTATATTCTATACCCAATAAATCTGTCGGAGAAAAACTCGCTAGTTTTCTAGTAAAAACTGCCATGAAAGGTAAAATAATGTTAGGGGCTGGTAATTAATTATATAACTATTATAATGGAGTCTGTTTATTATAGCCCAAGAGGATATTGGAGAGGCAGATCAGCGATTACTAAACTTGCTGAAGCAGCAAAAGTCTCACGTTCTGTTGCTGCAGCGTGGTTAGCACGACAGGCAATATGGCAAATTTATCTACCACCACCTAAAAAAATTCAGTAATGTCATCACCCCTAATGAAGTTCATCAAGCAGATATTTTATTTTTACCACACGACACCATTAAAACACGTAGACGTCAATCACGCACGTACAAATACGCATTAACTGTCGTTGACGTTGCAGGTAGATATAAAGAAGCAGAACCATTATCAACAAAAACAGCATCTGAAGTTGCATCTGCGTTTGAGCGAATTTATCAACGTGGTGGTCTACGATGGCCACAATTATTACAAGAAGATCCTGGCAAAGAATTTCTTGGTGCAGTATTATCATTGATGAAGAAACATAACGTTAAAATCAGACGAGGACACACTGAAATTCATCGTGATCAGGCAATCGTTGAACGATTTAATCGAACACTTGCTGAGCGGTTATTTGGATATCAATACGCAAAGGAAATATCCACTGACTTTAAGTCCGGTGAGAGATCTTGTGAATGGGTTGCAAGGTTACCAAGTGTGATAGCTGCTTTGAATAATGAAATTACTCGTACAACTTTCATGAAACCTTCTAATGCGATTACAAAAAAATATATACCAATACACCGACGTGAATCTTCCTCTCAACCAGTATTAGGTAATGTAACTGTAAGATATTTATACGAACCTGGTGAACTTGAAGGTGGTAAGAAAAGAGCAACTGATCCTATCTGGAGTGTGACTACACATACAATTTCTAGCGTGGTAAGATCCACTGGTAGACCTGCAATCTACAGACTAGATTCAACTGCTCCTCAGCGTGGATTTGTACGTGAACAATTACAGGTAATTCCTGAGGATACGCAATTACCACCACATACAATTACATAACCAGAACCTCTACGTCGATTGCATTCAAGACAGGTTAACCTCACTTTATCACGTATATGACCAAGATCACTATTAATTCTGTCTACGGTAAATTGTCTTGGGTTATTATTCGAATATTGCCATAACATATTACAGTTACAGCTTGCACAATGATTATTCTGTCGTTGTTTTAGTATTATAATAAATTCAGTATCAATATCAAAGTCACGCTTATTTTTTATTTTGTCACATTGCTTATAACCAGATAGTTTGTTTTCTTATTACGTCATTGCTAACAGTCTGATCATTATTTTCTGTAAAATTCATAATAAACCTTATGTAGTTGAGATATTCTTCTGACTCGAGAAACTGCGAGATAGACTAAATTTGACCACTCAATACGATCATCTACAATCCAGATATTTGTATCAGAAATAGTTAATCCCTGTGACGAATGAATCGTTATAGCGTATCCTAACGTCCATGGCGATTTATCCATGCTCAATGCACCCTCAACATCATCAACAGCAACCAAAACAATATCATTCAAGACAAGATTTTGTATTCCACCACCAGGAATTTCAACTTCAATATTTTGTCGTCGAGTATCTGCTGGGCGATAACATAATGGTACAGGTAGATCTGAAAACCTTTCTTTATGTAACAGAAATAATTTCTCCTGCAGTTCATCACGAACTATTTTTCTGCTTGCAACTATCAAATCAGCAGGTCTCCATAAACTCAAAAAATCATTCATAGTAGTTTCTGGAATTACTTTACGCATTATCTCACATTGTATTTTATCTGGCTGTAGTCTGATTAACCTTTTTAAGTTCTTTCAGCGGTTCATCAATAGCTCTATGGTCATCATTTATTTCCTCATAATAATCTACGTTATTCTTTAGCCATTCATGTGGTGACTGTCCAATAAAGGGTGGTGGTTGACCATGATCGCCACACATTATTACAGCAGTATTCTTTGTTAATAACCAATCAAGAAATGTTTTTAATATTTATAACGACACCGTGTCTACCTCGTCCCAGATAATATAATTAGGTATATATTTCTCACCCATTCGCTCAGAAGTCCATGTGTCTCCGCACCATCTGAAGAAACTATGGTATGTACATGATTTTACTCCTCGTTCTTTTATTTCTCTGGCGAGTTTGTGTCGGTGTCAAAACAATTATATCTGAATGGTTCTTCAAGAATAATTTAATCGCACGAGTTGTTTTACCTGAACCACCGCATCCGTTAAGATAAACAGTTTTATGTCTAGCCACAGGATCATATACAGATGGTGCTGATGACTTTGGTGCTTGATTATTATTTTTGTAATATATTTCCTTAATTTCAACGTCGGCAGATTCAGAATAACTAAATATATTTTCTTGTTTTATTCTCCATGATCCCCATTCACTATTACCAAGTAGCGGTTTTAACAAATCCGTATATTTTTTATTTATGTAGAACGAATCCGTAGCAACTCTGACAGCATAACGAGAAAAATCTATTTATCATCGACAATAGATTTATCGAAACATAGGCTAGCATTGAAGATCTTAAGTGAGTAAACTGCGGTGAGTCACCATCAAGATAGCTCACAATTGTGCTTAGTTTGGTTCCATCTGATAAATAAGCATTACATCGGCTTATAAATGTGTTTTTTCCGTTGTATCAGCGATTATAAAATCGAGTTTAGCATCGTCCATAATCAATCTTGTACAGTGTCGTTTATGATCATATGATCCTCCTTGTGTAAATTTACCGATTATCTTTCTACCAAGATCTTTTGCAAGTTTCTCATCGTGCTCATCCCTGCATTTACGTATATTATCAGTAATTTTAATAATATCATCTTCACTGAGATCAGGAAATTCTTTCCTGGCATCATCAATATTAAATCTATCAGGTTTTGGTAAGCAAACTTGCTTCTGTGACCGATACGATATAATTGCTTCACTCACCTGTAAAGATATTAAAATTCCAGCATCAAGCACATATCGCAATAGTACTATTGGAACCCAACATTTTTCTGAAAAATGTCTTCCAAACCAAGCATAAGTAATCGTATGGAGATTTTCTGTAAACTCGAATGATTCTATATATGCGAATCCGGTTAAGTCAAAATCTGGTAAGGGTCCGTTCATCGCAACTCTGGTCATCTCGTGTGATGGATGTCCAAATCTCTTAAAGTATTCAGAACATTCTCCATATCCAAGAAAACTTCCAGGATAACACGCTACCATATCAACGGAGATAACGTCGTTATACTTGTATTAGTATTCCATAATCCACCGTGTCCGTATTCTATACAACTTTTCTGGACATCTTCAATAAATTCCAATCGTGTCGGTTTCCATGCATTCTTCTCTTGAGCAAAGTGAGCAGCAACTGATGGAACTGTAAAACAATTATTCAGTAATTGTCTAACTTTGACATCGTCAGAAGTATATTTCAGCGCAAGATGTTCCATTTCTACATGAAGAGATTCTGTACGATAAATATCACCATTAGGCCGTACAAACTGGTCATAATAATCATATTCTGAACTTTGAAATAACCAAACAGATACAGGGTCACTTTTACCGATATTTTGATAAAATCAAATACATGACCATTATAAAATTTAGCCGTTCAGTCTCGTGGAGATATTGTTACTGCCATAGTCCATGCATGCGCATTATGATCAATAATATCTATTGAAGCTCCTCTTGATACATATTTTGATTTTATATAAAATCTCTCCGGTTAACGTCTTCACTGTTATTGGAAATTTTAATAGCTTCCCAACTCAGCAACATCTTTAATAGATGCTCCAGTATCTTTAACTGCTTCTGCCCATGTATTTATTTTTTTTTTACGTCGTAAATCTGTTAAACCATTACCACGTATCGCGTTTGTGAAATGTTCTGTTACCCGTTCAGCTACAGTTTATTCTTGACTCTGACAGTCTCATCGGTTTGAGATCCCCAACGTCAGGTTTATTATTCAGAGGATATATTGCATAGACAACCGCAGTCACAGTGTATATTCGTTCATAATATGGTTTGTCAATGCCAGTCAGTATTCCGGGCTTAGATTTATTACTCAAGAGAACAATATTATTTCCCGACTGCATACGGACTGGATCACGCTTGTCACGAATAATCCAAGTATCGTCGTCTGTCCTTACAATAAATTTTATTAAAATAAAATATTTTTTAACATCAAGGTGGTTAATAATCATTCTTCCTCGTTTGTCATTCATTATAGTATCGACAATATTTCCGATCCTAAATGTTGACCACACATGAGCCGCACCATTGTCACGAAATTCCTTCTTGGTTTCACGGATACGTTCGGTTATATCCTCATTTGTTAAAGCTAGATCTTGCATCGAAGCACTAAATTGATATTCTGATAGTCTGTCAAGATCAAATCTAGTTCCCGCTGAGACTGCGGAAGGCTCAATAATGGATAATTCCTCCATTATTATAATTAAGACAAATATTTAAATTAAATTTTAGTATATATATATATATATATATATATATATATATATATATATATATAATGATTGAAACACAGAATAAATGTGCTTGGCTCAAAATTGGATATACTTCTCCTTGTAACAAAACATGCGTGAATGAATTC
>JAECUM010086686.1:0-11053 GCA_016617855.1 Megalonaias nervosa | reverse complement strand
ATATATATATATATATATATTCTGTCTAAATAAAGGAGGGCGCATGTCTTTATATCATTCAAAGGTGTAGGGAGCACATGGTATATAAGATTCTAGCAACAGCGGCGTATTAAGGATTTGGGGGTCTTGATGCAGTTTACGATATAGATCAACAAATATACCCTGAAAGTAGTCCTCAAAGTGTCCTTCAGATGGGTATAATATAACTATATAAGGCAAAGTATTCGATGGTTTAGACCTATATATAGTTTATTTTAACACATATAGTTTCATCCACGGCAATCAGAGTGGCCAAGTGATTACAGGGGAGGGGGAGCTCGATGCAGGTGTCCCATGCGCCCCCACCTTAATCCAGCACTGACTAGTAAACTATTCCTGACAGGGTATGAATTGAGTGATGACTTCATTCCTGGCTTGGTCCTTTTATTGAACAGTTTTCCTACGCAAGTGTTGTTTTTACCATACCATATAATATCATTTTCTCACACTTGTTTTCCGTGGCCCGTTACATAACATCCAACGAGCGAAAGATTACTAACTTGCCAGTTCATAATGTCCCGGTTATCAATCACAACAAAAAGTAGAACGTCAGACTAATAAATAAAATATAGAAATAAATCATAATCGGGAAAAAATTAAAGGCAAAAAAATTTAAACTTACCTTCGGCAGTTGTTTCTGAATAAGCTGCTCACAGCTGGCGACAAGACGTTTTCTTGGAAATCTATCAACTGTATTTTAATGAAACATTAAAAAAGACTGAGCTTATTGATTAAGACAACAAAGTTTATATGGATGTATTTGTGGAGAATTATTGATCAAAGAAAAAAATTACTTTTATTAGACCGATCGCCGAGAATAATGCTATTGTAAACCATTCTATTGTTTCTTTCATGCTTGCAATAAAATATGTAGTTACAATCTGAAAGGTAGTATTTTCAATTCAATATACTGAGACAACCCATACAATTCATTTTACAGGTTCAAACCCCTCCTCCCTCCAAGAATCCTACATTGATTGATCGATTCATATTAGCTCACATCTAATACAAAAAATTATAAAATCATAATATAAGTACAACAAAACCAAATATTTTTTAAACCAAAATATCCAGAAAAAAATGCTTAAATGTTTTGGTTCGTGGATATTATGCTATCCAGGTACTACATATGAACATAAGGCCAAGCCAAGAAACAGAGATGAAAAAAAAGATTTGTTGGGTTTTTTTTCCTCAAAGACGTCTGGAGCTATCTTTGTTATGTTTTGTATATATAGTGCTATGATTGGTTTACAAAGAATGTTTCTTTCTATTTAACAAACAATGCCATAGCGAAAATTTTTAAATGATTTTTGCATTTTCAGTTGAGAGCAAAGAAAAGAACTGAATAATTTGCTTCGTAAATATGTTTCAACCCTGTTAACTAATCCTGTATATTTACTATTTCAACTTTAACACGTGTCAGAAAATTGACATACGACAGACAATACGTCGTACTATCATAAGCGACACAACGCTTCGAGGCGGACGGAGGTAATTCTTTATTGGCGCCCTTACCTAGTCGCCTGGGGACAATGTTCTTTAGTGACGCCTCTACTTTGCTGCAGGTAACAGCGATTGTATCAGGTGAAAACACCCCTCTATTCCCCTTGTGAATATATTTTTTGCAGTACATTACCCGTTACACTAAGGTGAAGCTGAAATACTATAATATTTGAGCTGCCTGGCGCCAAGGGCTGTTCCCCATCCACCCACCCAGATTAGGGTGAATTTTGCAGTTAATATATGATGTAGCCGTAATGAATTCGTGTACATGTGTGTCTTCATGTTGAACAAATGTATGAATCCAATAAATCATGCAACCAAAACAAAATGGAAGAACAAGATTAAGGTCATCAAGTCCATAATGCTGGACAAGAAACTGTGGTGGAAAACAACTCAGACAGAGATGGTCATGAAGATACTTCTATGATGTACAACGGTAACCGGAAATTAAAATCTACATTGAACATTTTCATTGGATCCAGATTACTAATACTCAGCTTTCGGCATACATTGTTAGAATCTCCTGGGTCAGTGGTTGAGTGGAAATGAATTTACAATCTGAAATCATTTTCAAGTTTAATTGACCCAGAAGTATCCTTTTGTTTATAATTAATGTAGTAATGAACATACGCACACTTGTGTTGACTCATTCCAGGCTGTAATTAGAAACTGCGTTATAACCAGAACTACTACGATAGTATGTACAGTAGAAATTATACACAGAGATGTGCAGCAGTGTATACACTGTATTTCAATATTGACACCTTTACGCGACAATAGAGATGTGCAGCAGTGTATACACTGTATTTCAATATTGACACCTTTACGCGACAATAGAGATGTGCAGCAGTGTATACACTGTATTTCAATATTGACACCTTTACGCGACAATAAATCGTTGGAAATAATTGTTTCACTCAAGTATAAGTCTTTAAAATTTACAGAAATATTTTATCTCTGAAGTATACGTAGCTGACAAAATAATTAGATTATCAACAGTTTCTTTAGAGAGATTGTAAATTAAAGGTTTGAGTAAATGTATTTCTCGTCATTATTCTTGACCTTTTTATGAATTGAAGATCAGATGGTTGTCTGAGAGTTCTCTATGAATATGCAGTTATATGTGTACGTGTATATTATGTCAGTTCTTTAACGATATACGGAGTTAAGATAAGGGCTTGTTAAATTGTGAGATCGACATAACAAGATTAGCTGGCGATAGTTGCGCAAGATTTATACAATATAATAAGTATCTATCCGGTTGAGAAACAATGGAACGTTATCCATATGAAGAAACACAATGTGTGCCTGTAATGATACAAGTAGTTTCAGTGTAGAAGTAACATTTATTTAACATCTCTACAAAGGAAATAGAACATCAACAAAATCAACAAATATTTGTATTGTGTTACACATCTGTACACAGATTGTTAATCATTTTGATGTGTTTTGGGATTTTCAGATCTGGAAAAGGTGACTAAACTAGCCAGTCAAGATGAATTTATCAAACTAGCCAATCAAGGTGAATTTATTACAGCTTACCTACTCCATAACTATGTCTTTGGCTCTAACATTTTCCTACATAAGTGTGTAAATAATAAAAATCTTGTTTTCAGTCTGAAATTATTATCAAGGGAAAAACATATTACACAAATATGAACATAACACGTGGACGCGAACCATGCGACATTGATAAAGAAGTAAACCATAGAAGAGGGATCAGATAGTCAATCTATCTAAAGACACCACCCCCACCCCCCAACAAATGATTAAGCCATACTGACCGTGTGTTCCCGGCAATATAGAACATAGAATTATTTCTCAGTGAAGCTGAACGCTAAAACGTTCTAGAGTGCCAAATGACGTAAATATTCCTTTATTATGACAGTTGTAAAACAAATACTGTAAATTTTGTTTCACGCGCTTTTTCGTATTGACTCCTAATTTAATAAAGAAGCGTGTGTTAATAATTTTGATACATTAAAGGTTTTGGAAGGTTTAATGCCATGGAAACTGGCCAGTGCAAATACCAGAGATTTCATGGAGTAGATAGAACGATAATTTGGGAATTCAGCTAGTTTATTCCCACCTACTATTTCTCACCTGAATTTTAACTTTGCTACCGATACTTATTTGACGCAGGTACCTGCACAGCTCCTCGTGCAGGTAAACCCTCTTATTTTTAGTGTTTTAGAGAAGGTACTGGTTGATATATGAGAGAGATGTACAATATTTAGCTATGATTATGTACAGTCCATACCGTTTTAGCATTACCCAAATGAGGAATGGCTTTTAAACTGTAAAAAATTAAATGTTATAAGTTCTTAGCATTTAATTTTTGAACCTAAAGAATTATATTCATTTAGGCTTGATTTGAAGTACAACTCTTAGAGATTCTAGTAATGGTTTATGTATTTTTGGACCTTCCAAAGGAATACGTGTTATGCATGTCTCCACTGTTCAAGTAACATTAAAAGTATAACAAACATTAAAATTAGTTTCCAGTTTAGGTGAAGATGTTAAATTGGAAAATTAGTTTTGTATGTATTGCTCCTGTATCGCAGTAGGTTATATTTGGAAATAATTAAGATATCCTAATTTCTTCGCCTCAGTTAATCCGTCAATAATGACAGCTTTTCCTAACCAGATGAATCACTGAAAACATACATCAATAACAGAGTATACATCACGTGGTCTACTGTAAACAACTACTGTGTGGGTACAGCCTGAAAACTTGCCTAAACAGAACATTTGTGTACTGACCAATATTGTAGCTTGTTTTGCAGTATTTGTTAGCCTTTAGCTATTACTGATAACATCTTGCTGCTATGTTTGGTATGATAACCAGTCATTGATCACGTCTCAATAATGTACGTCACATTTACATTAAGTATAGATTTCACAACATGTACAGTGTACCATTTCAAATATTCTATGTGTAAGAAACGTGTTATTCAATACTGTTAAAACACAATCTGAGTAATATATTTGCATCTTTAATATAACTATACAATTTATTTTAACTGACTAGTAATTTTACATCACATGAAAAAGGCAACAAAGAAATACAAAGGGGTTTCACATATGAATCGATAAACCCAATGTGAAAATTATGAATATGTAAATATCATATTGTAAGAACAGGTATGATCATATCTGATTACCATCACTGTTTGAAGTGAATATTTTTGAAAACAATCGTAAGATTGTCATCACTTGTTTTAATTTTGATGTATAAAGCTAGATGTATCATAAATATGAAAAATAACAGAAACTCTGATGATTTGACCTGATTTGTCTGTTTTTCATTCGTTGTGGTCCATAGTAAAGAACGTCAAGGTGGATTATCTGAATTGTTATCTATTGTACGAGTATCCTTTATTGTTTATAGATAAAGAGAGAATTGAATTATTAAGTAATCTATCAACGAGTAAGTGATTGAGCGAATTATGAATGGACACGCATAGACAAAAATATGTCATCAAGAGCTACACGTACAGGTTCCTACAACATCAGTTAAACGTTATATTGTGTCAACTTTTCGTGAAACTTTTATTCTGGCTTGCAACGATTTCTTAACTTAGGTTGATGTATATTCATTGCAGAAGGATATTTCTCACAGACAGCCACAGGTGAAAAAGTTCGTAGCGGATAATAATTGATTCAATTACAATAATCCAGCTTTCCCTTTTTTTTCTTTTTTTTTTTTGTGCAAATCATGTCACTGCCTTACATTATATTTGCTTTATCTTCTGATTGTATTCTGTAGTTTTCCGCTTCAAGTAACGCACACAGAACTACTTCCAGGTCCTCATGTATTTCAAACGAATTGGCCTCTCGGTATTAAGGATTTATATGTGAAAGTGGATTCAGGTAACCTATTAGTAATCTGACATCTTCCATATATGTTACATTTGTGATCGACAATATAGTGAAGCAAAGAAGCCATAACCCAATTTTGTGGAGGCAGGTATGTAAACCAGTAAGCAAGCAAGCAAACAAATTTGTGACCCTTGTTGAAGTGTCTGCCTGGATTTCGAAACTGAAGCTGGTTCATCATCAGATGGACAAGTCATGATGTATAAATAAAATCTAATGAAAAATCATTGTTTCACATGGACAAGTCATAATGCATAAATAATATCTAATGAAATATCATTGCATCAGATGGACAAGTTATGGTGTATAAATAACATCTAATGAAAAATCATCGTATGAACTTAATGCAGTGTGACAAAATCAGCTCTATACAGTGTCTCAATGTGAAGTCCAGTGGAAACTCTTCAAACTGCAATGAACATTGGGGTTGTTGTGTCTGGGTGCTTTACACAATGGATAACAACACGCTCTGATACAAGGTCCTATTGGGATGGATGGATAAAATGTAGCAGTA
Source organism: Megalonaias nervosa (assembly GCA_016617855.1). Taxonomy (NCBI): domain Eukaryota; kingdom Metazoa; phylum Mollusca; class Bivalvia; order Unionida; family Unionidae; genus Megalonaias; species Megalonaias nervosa. The sequence goes on along the minus strand of JAECUM010086686.1, from coordinate 5,118 downwards.
TCGTTATGCATGATCAGGCTTAGAAAGCGTAGCATGTGTTCCTGTTTTACATCAATCGGACTTGGATTATTGGTCACGATAACCGACTGGTAAATGCCTTCCCCCCCCCCCCGCGAGGAATTCCAGTAGGCGACCGAAGACATTAGACTTAAATCCATATTTTGATGTCATCGCATTCAATTGCACTTGTGCAAGTACAGGGCACTCAGAACTGTATGTTAAATAGTGTCACACAAGTGGTAAACAACGCCAGGAGGAGAAGATATTCCAGTTTAATAGTTGGACACCCGGACAATGTTGACAAGTTGGATCATAAGGTGAGCTCTTAAACCTATCATATGTCCCGATGGAAAACCATGAGTAGACATCAACTGACCATGGCGTAAGGCTGTCAAATATGATGATGATGGTCCAAGTCTCCACAAGGGTAAATTATGCCAGGTTTAAGAGAACGTGACCATGTGTACGAAATATGATATACGATTCACGTGGGAAAATAATGTCTATAGAAAATACGAATTCTGCTCTATGTTTTTTTTTTTTTTTTGTTTTGTTTTTTTTTTGCAGTTGGAGGCTGTTTTTAGACACAGGCAAGCAAAACAACAGGCTGCCTGCAAACCTTTTATTGACAGAGGACACTATTTGCCAAGGAATGTACTTTACTGCTACATTGCGTATTGTGAGCCCTGGAAATTCCAGGCGAATGTGTACACCTCACTTTCAAAATAAGCCTTAAATTTATAAATGTCCCGTCTGAGGTGAAGACACGACTAGAGACCTATCGAAAGATAATATTTCTTCGAGTACCAATAGAGAGACTTTTGTCAGGGTACATACACAACTTTACAGCAGCATTGTAGGAAAAATATGGACATAAAGTCATCAAACATTATAGTGCCTCGCCGAGCGATGAATCTATAGAAAAGGGTCATAATGTCAAATTTTAGAAATTTCTTCGCTACATCACTGATAAGTCATCAGGGGACACAGCCACAATGGCTACAGTACGAAGCCCTGGGTCATCGTGCAATATGACGTCATTGGCAAGATGGAGTCCGTTGACGAAGATACTGCCTATCTCTTAGAGTATTTAGGGGCTTCATATAGGTTGCGTTTCCAAGGAGATCGGACATTCTGACAAAAGAATAACTTTAGACAAGCTTTTGAAGTATTACAAAGATATCGCAAAAGATCTACTTGAACGTGTGTTAAAGGAATTTCGTCATGACCTCGTTTTATTTGAATATAACAATTCTTATTCTATCCACAGATTGATAGACAAGTTTTTCAATACTCAAATCCATTTAATTTTGGTATGGAATTTGACCGCAAGTTTATATCTTTCTTTTCAATTTCCATCCACTAGAATGAATATATGACATTTGAAGAAAGTTTAGGCGAAGTTTGGTATCCATAAATATATATGAATATACTTATAAACAGTATGAGAGAGTGTCTTTGTAACTGTACGTTGTTTATTGAATGAGCCATCCGCGAATGGCTTTCTCTAGCTGTATTAGAAATTCTTGAATAATTCATCTTTATACTACCCTTTTAAGAAGAGCGGATTATGTCATGGCGAATTTTATCTGTCTGTCAATATTTCCTTCTGCAGTATCTTTTCAGCAGCGGAGAATTTGGCAAAATAAAGGAAAAAGTTGGAATTTCATTCCGAGAAATTCACAAATAAAAGTTGGTATTATTTTTTTTTTTTAATGGAACGACTTAGAATACTAACCTAATACGGTAGTGAGGCATCAGGGAATGACCGCTGTGACTTTCTAATACACTGATAATGATATTAAATATTCAATAACTTTAAATGTTTGAATCATCTTGATGAAACCTATATTTATCAATATAGATACATCCTTGATAACAGCTTCTGGGAAGAGGAAAACCATATGAGCCGCAGCGTTTTCTGGATCTACGTGTGTTTGAAACACGTGCTTTTCAGGAGTCATGTGCTAATTTCAGTAATGAGATTTCCAAAATTAAGGTCTATAAAAGGACTGAAAGTCCATCAATAAAACAACGTCTCTGTTGTTCTTCAGTTACAACTATAATAAGCTCTCAAAAGATTCTTTTTACTAAAATCTAACTTTCATTACCATCCAATACTGCCCAGCCACTACTACATCAACGACTAATAATATGGACACTGTTGAGGTCCCCGCTTCACAACTATATGTACATATGATGGACACAAGGGGATTTATGCGCTTGTACATCCAAGACATATCCTGGGTCATGTCCCTGGACATACCCTTGGCTCATAACTTGGAAACTATAAAGATTCGAACCAAATAAACCATATATACACAAACTGGATATGAAAAGAGAAATACACATTTACGGTATTTACAGTATTGTAAAATTTGTTCCCGGATCAGGCTATACCCCATAGTGGTATAGATTGTAAACGTGGCGATGTGCAATGCTACAACATTACCTGCTTCTAAGGTGGTTTTTGTTTCTGTACCTCACTTTGGATAACATTGAATTTTGATGTTTAGTCAAGCAATCATCCAGAGCGAAAACTATTCAAGTAACCATGTATATGTGCTCATTGAAGAAAATTTGAAATCACTGTATATAGACATGTGTATAATTTTTTTAAAAATCTTCTAATATTCCATTTGGGAGGGTTTACATAAATCAGCCTATTTGCTGCATAATATTTTGTATAATTTCACAATTGAGCTAGCGGGTGTGTTGCCATACTTTCTTGAAGGTCAATGTCACAGATGAAGATTACAGTAACTCTGAAACTGATAAAATCAATGGTAGGAAAATTGGTAAACTTTTCGTATATCTATGTCAGGGGTGTCATGGTTGCCATGTTACGGTCAGAAGTGGACATTACTATATTTGTTTTGACTTGTAACTCACAAACTTTTAAATACAGTTCTAGACATTAAATTTCGTATATATATATATATATATATATATATATATATATATATATATATATATATATATATATATATATATATATATATATATATATACTACATGATTTTGATGTTGTTACTTAGCACATTTCTGGACGTATCTATGACTTTAGGTCTCAGGTCAATATCAATATTTCCTCTTCAAACAGACACCCAGATGCTTCTAAGTTATTACATACACTGGAATGAAACTTTTCACCCTGTAAAATCGTAGCTTGGGGGTGTATCTTGTGCCTATCATGTGTACTAATATTATCAGCAAGATCAAGGTCACATTTTAATGAAGATTACTCACTTTTTGTGTTAGATTGTAATGCAAAAGCCACTGAAGATAGAACAATTTAACTTGTGGTTAAACTATTACGAACCTATGGTCTTAAACTAAATAAGTAAAATAGCAAAAAGTAACACGTTTTGTGAAATTCAGCAAATAATTTATTTCCCTAGAATACAAAGAGAAAAAATTAAAAAGAACTTACAGTATTGTGAATTAAATCCCAAATAGTTCTAAAAGTTCTATCACACGTCCAAATGTATGAAGTTCCAATGGCATTCTAGTGGTATTCCAAATAAAGTCCGATATTGAATGTGTTGATGTGCATGTAGTCTCGAACATGTTAATGTTCCGATGGCCTGGAGTGTGATGATGTGATAGCAGTCTTTTGATGTATCAGAATAATATAATCAATACTGTTCTTGCCTGAATTCGCTATAATTCCAAATTAAGGTTCCAGTCTAAGAATCGTATTGAGTGCATTGTAATTCCAGAGAATAATAAATTGAACAAATAAATTCACCCAAACTGAAAACTAAACAGAAACAAGACTATAAACGTGTTTACCATTAATAATGATCTGACTATTTAATCCACAATCATATAGAAATAGTTAGCTATGTATTATTTTGTTTACAAAATAAATGTTACTCGTCATTCCCAACAACAACTTGATTTCGGACAAGGTCAAGTACAAAACACAGATATTCATAACAGAATCACTAACAAAAGACAACAAAAAATACAACTTAAATATACATAACAAAACAATGACTTCTGAATGTTTCATTTATTTTTCATGGTCTTTTATCAAGGTTAAGAACAGTGTCATTTATTTTTTTGTCAGGGCTCAAGCTCAGAAATTCTCAAGGATAGTGATGGTGATATGGAACTTTATATATTCAAATTCCAAAGGTCATATCACAAAAAAATGTTTTGATCAATTTTCAGGTCAAAGTCGTATTTTTATGGTACTTCAAGTTTATTTATATCATTCTTGGGATTTAAACTAAGTTTTGACAATTTTGTTCTTTTAGTTTATTTTTTGTTTAACTGCTAAAACTTTAAAAGTTTACATGTGTGATGTTTAAACATAACATTCCATTTGCCGAGAAATATATTTCTGTAGCGTGAGATTTTAAATTTCAATCCTCATATTCTTAGAATAATGAACACATATTTTCATTTTTACTTTACTTCTGAAAATGACAGACTCTCAAATTTATGCCAGGGACTCCCAAATAAAGGCTGGAGACTCTTGAGCCCCACGAGTGAAAAGCCCAGTATTCCTCGTGCTGAAATTATGTTGAGAGCCCTAGGCTGTACTTCAGAAGTTTTTTAAGTAATGAAAATGAAAAATTCTTGATGGTGTTCTCTGTGCTACTATGAAGACCCTAACTGCAAAGTTAATATCAGTCATCTCAAAATTATTTGCTTCTACTGGCTGTAAATTTAAATCATTTAAAAGTAGTATTATCAAACATTTTACAACTTTACATCTTAGTCTCAACGCCACATACAATTTTCATATTTTTCTTGGCAAGAGTTGAGCTCAAAACCCATATTTAGAGATCAAACTGAATGTGATCATGTCCATGATGACCTGACTGTTTCACATACCACTTTCATTGTTCTAACACAAAGGTACTCGATTTTAGTATCAATGATGTAACTCTGAAGCTGTTTCAGGTTGTCAAGAATGTATGTATACCAGTCAATAATGACCAGAGAGTGTCTTGCAAACCATGTTCAGTGTCGTTTCTAAGGTCAAGGTCAAGACATGAATACTTCTGGCGACAGGTAGCTCCTCCAATGTGATGTTAAATTTTGAAATGAATATGCATCCATTTTGTTATACCCATCTTTAATTAGGCACACACACACACACAC
>JAECUM010086684.1:0-10554 GCA_016617855.1 Megalonaias nervosa | reverse complement strand
AGAGAGAGAGAGAGAGAGAGAGAGAGAGAGAGAGAGAGAGAATTATGCCGTTAAAAAAAATTCAGAATATGACGCATTTATAGGTGATCCCTTATGCACTGACAATTTACTGATATAGTTCAGATACCATTATCTTACTTCACGTAACAAATTATATCTTTACAGGGGAATAATTGTTTTCTCATATTAATATTGCTGAGATCAGGAATGTTTTATATGTAAATACAGTCTACCTGTTGACTGAATTGGAAATGCTTGAATTTGAGAAATATTTGAGTGTATTTATGGTAGCTCTTTGCGTACGGTATCTCTCATACAGAAAAAGATTCTCCCCGAATATTAATACAGGAAGGAAGGAGAATAGCAAAAGCAAAACAGAGTGAAGAACACAAGACGAAAAAGAAAGAAAAGAAAGAAAGAAAAAAAAACAACAACAAAACAAACGATAAAGCCATTATTCGACCTTCCAGCTCACCAACCATTACCTAATAAAAACAAAGAGCTTCTATATACAAATTCCAGATAATGACTGTGATATGTTGTGTTATGATCAACTGCATGCTACACTACACTTCAAGTATGTCCCTAAAACTGACCAACAATATCTGAGCTTGCTGTTGCCAAACAATAGAAATACAAAACAGAAAGTAAAATGGAAAGAAAACGATGACATTGTACTGCATATAACGTGCATTTAATGCAATGTAAAGGGAAGGAAACATTACATAGGGCGCTATTGGCAATGAAAGGCATACAAATAAGGCTGGGCTAAACTGGACTGGAAAGATAACAAAATCGGCGAAATTTGTAACACATTTATTTTATCTGTGATATATAAGTAATAACTTTTATCTGTAATTAAAACGGTGTTTGTATCAAATTGGGCATACATTTAAGAACGGAAAGTCGGGGAATTATGTACGAAAACATATTCCCCTGGGAAAGCTTATGTATCTGTTCAATTTCCGCTTTAAAAACTATTGATATTTAATGTAAGATCAAAGTAAATTATATTTTACAAAATTAATTTTTTTCCATTCTTTGTAATATTTGCGGTTTTATTATCAGTTTGAATTGGCCAGAATTAACCCATAAATAAATTAACACCATAATTAGTGTGGGGCATTTGAACTATAATGCAAATCGCAACTCTAGACAAACTTTCCTAACGTTTTCAGCTGGCAGGTCTCAGCGGAATTCTCCCTAGTCTAGAATACAAATAACATCCAAAGCTCTCTGACCATTATTTTAATTTAATAGTCGACTTACTGGATGTGGCAACTTAAAAGCAGCAATTGCAATGTGATCGGTGGGTCGGTGGGGGATTTGATACAGTCCTAAGACCGTTGGGTAGCTGAGCACCCATATTCAGCACCGCCTCTCTATCTTCAAAAACCATACATAGTACTGTCATTGATTTGGGTCCACATCGGTCGCTGGGGAGCCTGTGTGCATTAGCCAGCAATGTGTTTTCTATAGGTTCTGAGTTAATCTAACTGTATTTTTAAGGAACCTACTAACAACCTAGTAGATGTTTTCAGGACTTTCCTTGATGAGGTACACCGTTGAAAAGGAGATTCATTTTCTTGGATGCTTCTCAAACTTAATCCTACTTTGGTTTGATTGCATTACACAATTTCCTTTAATGATTCTCAATGCACCTCCATTCTCTTAAGTTTTTCCGTTTTAAGCTCCTCAACCTTACTTGAGTGAAATTGCATAGTCGCATCTACTTTTTTCATTCTCTCCTTCAATCTCTCCTTCCTAACGCACAATACTCCTGATATCATCAAACTAGGACTTTAGATTATGAACCAAGTCGTTCAATTGTGAATTCATACTTTCGATCTTAGAAAACTCTCATTTGTTTTATGAATCCTTTTGTCTATATTTACAAACAACTCTCTGAGGTCAAGCTCAGCATCCCAACAGGTGTCCTCGTGATTTAAATTTGAGAAATATGAGCTAAGTTTTTGCATGTCAGGGATATTTGACCTGTTTAGGGATTTCTACCTTGCAAACCTGAATGGAAAAGAATTCCCCAGTGATTGAATCTTTGGTTTTGTCAAAGAAATATTAGTCAAGACCCCTCTCTAGGGTATGAGATATAATTATGGTATACGAAAGCACAAATAATTGTTTACAGAAGCAATAAAAACATGTTACAGGAATGCAAACAATTACCAAGCAAACAATTCAAAACTCAAAGGCAGTATTTTAACTTTAGCTTATCAATAATTCTAGTGTCATCGGTGTGACGCCATGCGTTTGACCACATTAGTGTGAAGTATATTGGAATCAGTTTACATTTATGGGATACTACATTTCAATGGGAAAATTCGACCGAGATTTTTTCAGCTATATTGCACTACTTAAGGGGACCCCGAGTGGCCGAGTGGTCTAAAGCGCTCTCCGTTACTGATCACTGCCATCTCACCTCTGTCTGCGTGGGTTCGAATCTAGAATTCGGCGAATGTGGATATGTAAGAAAGCTTGCCAGTAGCTTCTCGTGGGTCGGTGGTTCTTTCCGGGGATTTCCCGGTTTCTTCCTCCACCATTAATACTGGCCACCATGTATAGCCTATCGTGTGCTGAAAAATGGCATTAAGCCCCACATCAACATCAACATCAACACTACTTAAGGAGTGCAGTATAGCTCAGAAAAAAACGAGTGCTTGTTTTCTTATACAAATGTTGTAACCCTTTATTATATACATATCTAACTTTTCTACCTAATGCTGATTAATCAAAAGAGCACACTGCAAGAAACAAAGAAAGACGAACTTATGCTAGATTCCAAAGAGAATACACAAACGAAGTTAACAAATATAGAGTGACTGTATTCATGCACACATAACACCACTTATTGACCTTTGAACTTAATAGTTTATATATTACCTCAAGAGCCGTCAGTCCGGATTCAGTGTGCACATCCTTTCTCTCTTGGTCGGTCAACGTGAAGACGTAGCAATTCTTGTCTTTATGAACAACCATTTTATGCTGTAAAGACAAACATATATATTTATCACATGAAGTCATTGATATAACGTTTATGTGACTCCAGTTTACGCAATTCTCTGCCAGGCCAGGCAAGCTTTGAAAGATTTCAGCTGGAAACGTAATATGTACCAAATCTTGAAATGTTACCCGAACAAATAAGCCACAAACGTGCAGTGGACAACGGATTAATGGATTAAATGGATTATACAATGGATTAAGCTGTTCAAATCGTATACATTGGCTGAGAGTTAGGTCATTTACTAGACGAACTATATTCGTAACACATCCTGCCTTTCTCGTTAACAACAGCAACATTACCTGTATAATTCAGGAGCTACCTTGTTGCAGTCATTAGATTCAAGGTCCAACATTGTCATCAAATAATTAGTTTCGACTTGTTTTCTCTTAGACGAAAGCTCGCGATTATTTCAAAGGTATTTATCATGAACAAACGTCGTTTCAAGATGAACTTGAATGTGTTGCAGTTGAGACATAATAGCAAGCATTACCGAAAACAACAGAGATATTTCGAATCAAGTAATTGCATAGTCAAATAGGCAACATTCGCCAAGATTTTACTTAAAACGTGAATATAACGTGAACAACGTTCGATGATGCTACTAATCCCTTTGATCAGAATACTGGGAAAAAGAACAGTGTATTCATCACCAAATATATCAACTGTTTAACTGAGTTCTTTTCATAGAAAACTCTAGGAACATCCAGATAATTTGCTTGTTTTGCCTTTTTGCTCACAAATTAAAAGTTATAAAAATTATGTTTTATAAATTTCTTATAAAATGAGCATTGTATGATTTTCGAAGTATTTGTCACTATTTTTAAAAACCACTTAGAACTTTTTTTCAGCCTTATGAACCTACTTTACATGTATGTATGTATGTATGTATGTATGTATGTGTGTATGTGTGTATGTACACGTATACATGCATAAATCTGGTGAAACTTGTTAAAGTGACTACACTGAGCAACAGATGTGAAAGATGGTTTAGATTTTAGACAGGTTACCGTTTGATTCATGTTCCACGAATGTTAGTTAGCACCATTTAAATAAATATTCTTATTCGATTTTCTTGAGTTATCATGGTGTCTGTGCAATGCTTGTACTTAACTGAAAACGAACTTATTGTGTCCATCCGATTTTAATCGATGTAAAACGTGTAACAAATTTGGCATTGCCAACAATTTGCTCTCAATAACATTCGTCAGAGAGAATTTCTCGATTTCTTCTTTCTGCAATTGAAGACTTTACCGATGAACGGAATGCAGCCATATGTATACGCTCTTCACCTGTGAAAACAGTAATTATCCGAACCCGTGCCTTTTCTTTCTCCGGTTATGCAATTTGATGTCATTCAGCTGCATTCGGATGTTTTGATAGTTGTTAGAAAGTTTAGAACAGATCTGGTTAAAATTTGATTTCATATGGAAAAAGTATACGCCTCTCCAGTATCTAGCAATATGTTGATAACCGGTCTATTTTACCTAATAAATCTTTTGTAGTTATGTCTTTAAGTGAAAAGCGCTATCTTGCCATAAAGCATGAGGTCCTCTGATAAAGTTGTACGAATCTGATAGCATTATAATTTAGTTCCTTGTGTCCCTATATAATCTGAAGTAATGTTCCTTACTTACTAAATGGTTTCGCATCGGATATCGCGGGTTCGAACCCCGTCCGAGTCATGCCAAAGACTTTAAAAAAAAGGTACTAACAGCTGCCTTGCTTGGCGCTCAGCATTAAGAGGTTAGTGTTCGGACCGGTCTGCCTGGTGTCAGGATAATGTGATTGGGTAGGACATGATGCTACATGTCTGCCACATGATGCCCCATTGATAGACATTACTATAAACGGCCACACTGCATACATGGTAGCTAAAGGACTGAAAAATTGTTAAAGCTATGTTAAAACTCTAAATCACACACACACACACACACACACACACACACACACACCCCATTTTTGTTATCTTGTTAACAGTTCCAAGCTGAATTGTATGGCAACTGCGAATTAGAATAGCAGCGTTTCGTCGATTGACGTGACGCGACTTGGTAAAAACACAACCATATCCATCATGGCGACTTTTAAGGCCTATAAAACCATGCTCTCAGTTATTACTTTAAGGTCAGTGCCCATGAATATAACCCCTAACTATTTTTAGAGCATTTTGCCTCTTTTTGATTGTGCTGGTGATCCGTTTAGTATAAATTTACCCATTCTTGGTAGTTATTTAAAGGAAATCGCTAATCCCGAAGAATATGAGGAATATTGTGGGATTCGCTCTTCTATTCTGTTATTGTGTACAATGAGTAATCAGGTACTGATATTGCTCTAGTCGTGAAATTTGTTAGCCATGGAACGTTACTTTCTTTACATTATCATCCTTTCCAATGTTTGAAAACCTATGACAAGAAACGGTTAATTTTTCTTGGAAGATAGTACTAAATCATAGTATTTTTATTTTGATAGACTTTAAAGTACAGTGCAGAAACACACACACACTTATGCAAACTATATAGGGAAATAATAATGGAACTGAATTAATTAATTACGCGAATGTTTAGAATTATTCACTCATGTCTTACACACAGACCAGCGGATTTGAATCCAGTTTTAGTATGTGTTTCTTAGTAAGGCACGTATTCATTGTCCTTGAAAGCTTGTCGTTGTTTCTTGTTCACATCGTCGCAATGAGCACCGAAGGGGGATAATCCTTTTGCAATCTCATCCTAAAAGACGTACCTGTTAGAATAGTGCTAATGAATCTTTAATGCGTTGATTTGGACTACATATTGATAGAGATTATCAGAGGTGGCTGAGTACAGTTATGATATCGATGAACAGAATGGACCAGTATGATATGGAAACAGAATAGGCAATGTACCGTCATGACATGGTAACAGTAGACAGCATACCGCCGTAGCCTGATCAAATATAGATATCGTACTGCTATGACACGATAACAAAGTAGAAGTATACCGCCATAATAAGGTTAATATTTTAAGGTAAATACTCTATTGCTTAATACACACGTACATGTGGGACACAAGTTTGCCAGTGATTAGAAACGCTCAGGGATTTACTTAAGTACCAGTCTGTACTAGCTTGATGGTATACTACGTCTGTATATGTGTCTCCGTCTGTATCAATGCACGTCGTTATGTTCTTGTGTATGGATATATGTTGAGAGAGAGAGAGAGAGAGAGAGAGAGAGAGAGAGAGAGAGAGAGAGAGAGAGAGATGCGGGAGGTCGCTGGTTCCAACCTCGGCCGAGTCATACCAAAGACTTCTTAAAATGGTACTAGCGCTAGGCGCTCAGCATTAAGAGGTTAGTGTTAGGACTGGCCGGGCTGGTGTCAGGATAATGTGACTGGGTGGGGCATCACGCTACATGTCTGTGGCATGATGCCCCAGTGCTACACATCACTGTAAGCTGCCACTGATATGACTGAAAACTTGTTAAAGCTACGTTAAAAATTCAAATCAGAGAGAGAGAGAGAGAGAGAGAGTGCCAACCGTCACGTAGTCATAATGAAAGATGTACTGCTGCACTACACTTGGCTCATGAGTGGTGTGCGTGACATGAGTGTGGTGAACCGTATGATGAACAGTAGTCATCTGAAAGAGAAACATTCAATTAACATCTCCGAAATGTATTGAAAAAAAGTAAAACTGGAATTCGAGAAGAACAAGAAAAGAAGATTCCAAGAAAAGTTGTAATGTCAGGTGGGACTATAAATTCTAATACTCATGAAGGTAGGATGGTTTTGATACACTTCAGAACCTTCTGAATGATGGTATTAAGGGATTGTACGCATGCTAATGAGAACTGTGACGATTTTAACAAGTTGATTAGCGCTTATGAACGAAAAAATAGGAACACATCCGGACATTGATGATATTTCGAATGAGATACTTGACAAAACACACCAGTATTGGTATGCCACCGATACTACAAGTAAGGAAATAACCATATCACCTTCGGGGGGCATAGAACTTTCTTTTGACAAATATTCTGCCCCCTCCCCCTAATTTGAACACATTTCCTGCTCTGCTTTGTAGAAAATAAGATAGCCATTATTTTAATTGAAAACACAAAGTCCCAGCCCTCTCCTCGTGAATCAAATGGAAATGTACCACTGCTATGATACAACCCTTGTCCTTTGGCGTCAGAGTACCACAGTTACCCACAGTTTTATACAAATGTTTCACTGACTCCAGCAATGTACAAGAGTTATTGCTGTATGCCAAAATAATATAAGTAGCAGGTGTGAGCCAGGCAATATAATGCATGATGAACAGAATGGTGTGAACATCACATAGTATGTCTAAACGCTAACTCATTTAGTAATAACAAAAACAATGAAAAGTTTTGCAGTAGTTATTAATTTTAAAGAAATCATGCCACTCAGTGATTATTAGCAAGTTACGTCGGAGTCAATCGGAACATCGCTGGGCAATTTCAGTCAAGAAGAGAAAGATTCTCGGAAGTAATTAGACACCATTGAGAACTAAATTCTAAGCTGCTATTGTTCATATGATATTACATGGCGGTCGAAGAAGGCAAAGTCACAATCAAAACATTGTTTCCTCTTTCTGTCAGAACTTGTGTGGTTCACTACCCCAGACGGATCACCCAAGCCGATACTTTTTTTTGGTATATTCCTGTAATTACTATTGAAGTTTCTTTCTCAACTTGACGGTAAGGATCTAGATAAGTTCTCTGAATTACTAAAACAATGTCTACAGTTACGAACAGGGGACTTATTTGGTGACACCTCACTTTCGGTAATTTTCAACTTTCAACATGCACAAAGCTATATAATCTTATTGAATCACCGTTATTAGCTATTTTGACACCTTATGGGACAGCAAAGCCCATTCAGGGTGAAGAGGAGTTAGTTGTCTCAGAAGATAGTCGCCAATACGGAAGTTATTGGCCACACAAATGGAAGTCATTGACTGTACGTCAGCGGAGAATGGGAACCGTAATTAGGAAATAATGGGTGTTCGAAAACATAAACACCGATAGGATAAATGAAAATAATATAATTACTGTTATCTTTTGGTCACAGGAAAGTGGCAGGAAATAGTTGCTTAATTTTGTTTTCTTTTTTTACACAGGGTTAAGTGCGAAATGCTATGTCTTATTTTCGAAAACAATTGAGGAAATATTTATTCCAGTCTTAAATTTCTCATCACAAGCCGTACAGACAAAAATTAGAAAGATTTTAATGATTGTGACAATGTCCGGTTGTGCAATACTTGAATTAGTAATAGCCGTCATCCTATGTTATATTGTCTAAAATAAGACATGCTGGATGCGTATTGTGTAAATTAAGACATAATAAATGTAACGTTGAACTGCCATCAAAATTATTTACGTTCTAAGAGAAACATTTGCTTCCGAGTTTCTTTTGCGACTAACAACACTACAATGTTTACTGATTATTCAGTTTTGTGAAAATAGACATTAGAAGTGGCATACGAAAATGTTCCGTGAATAAATAAATAAGTTTCGTTGTTCAAAAACGAAAGCCCCCAAAAATATAGATCTGTACCCGAACGTTGGTTTGTGACTTTCTGTTGAGAATGCAAAGACAAAGCACCAGTTTACATAACTTTACATGAAGACAACGTGTGGTAATGACAATTCTACGTACCTGGTAAGATAGACCGACGAGGGCAGCGAAGATGATGATACACTTCATTTTGATAATAGAGAGATTCAAATACCAGAACGTGTGACAACTGGTATTGAATTTCATCCTTAATATCGGTCTTCTTATCTTCAGACAGAGATATGTCATGACACAATATCACGAACTGATCCAAATTACAGTCAGAACTGAGAGTCGAACATATTTCAGTTTCTAAATATTGATATGTTACTTAAGCTTCAGTCAGTATTTGACCTTTAATTATGACATTCTCACGTGCAGTGTAATTCAGTACAAACGTGATCATTAGAAATCATAGTCGCACACAAGAAAAAGCTTTCAAAATTTGCAGGAATACTTTAAATGAACAAAGTAGCAAATGCGAAAAATCAGTTAACAATTGTTGCAAGGTCGTTTGGTAGGATGTAATGGATGTTACTACTCTCATAATTTGCCCCAGCAAAAAGGTCAAAATGTAGGCTGTACCATCCCGACGCCTTCCATTTGCTCTTACTAAGAATTTATAACCGTTTGAAGAAACCATTTGCAAATTGTGCTAGTCATTGCTGGCACCGTTTCTGTGTTCTTGGTAAAGAGAACATCATGAAGGTGCTATTTTCCGGATTTAGGAAACAGCTGAGAGGTCAATCACTAATTAGCTGAACTAAAAATTAAGATCAAGGGTTATTTAAAATTTTAAAAGTTTAAAATTAATATTTAATTACAACTATTAGCTTTGACATGCTAAATACCAAGGTGTTATATAGCCAATAAGGTCGTCATTGGCCAAAATGTGGTCATTGTACTGCTGTAAGAGGATCGAACCTGTGTTAAATTAAATCTAGCGAAAAGACAATTACGTGAATGAGATGTTTATTGATAATGCATATGAATGAATGAATGAATCTGACAACGTACTAATGTGTATGAAATCCAACGGTGAACATAAAAAAAATCTTGCCATCAAAGTTTAACAATCGAAATTAAAAATTATATCGTTCCTAAATGGAACCGATGAAAGCACTGAATTTCAAAAAAAGCACAAATGATTCTGTATATCAACCGATTTTGTCGACGAATGTAACTATAACGAAATATGATTAATATATGGAAAAATAGATAAATATGGTTGACATATCTATCGACCTGACATGATCAAAGTATGAAATTTATAAACAAGTTTGATTGATTAATGGTTTGGGTTTATCAGTGGAAAAGTTGTTTTGTTCACTGCAGCAAACTTTCTGAACTAATTAGAATGTTTCAATCCCATGATTGTGAAAATGTTTTTCCTGTTGTGAAAATCCACGAAAGACATGGCATTTATCTTTTCATTCGGTTGATAAAGATAGAGCAAGTCTAATCTAGACTAGGGAAATGAGTATGCCAAGATGAAAGAATGATCCGCTCCCTTGACAACTTACATCCTACCTATCAACAGAATTGTTGCCGTGTCACCACTGTGACAAATTTACGTTTTTGGTGACAAATTTAAGCTTTTGGTACAAATCAAACCTGGTATACAAGTCACCTGAATTTATATCCAAGTTCATTTCGTAGGATTATTGAACCATGAACAAGCAAGAAACTTACATATGGCATAAATCCAACACAATATTCACCTCATAGAATGCATTTAGCTCAACCACTATGTCCAATAGATTGAATCAGTTATTTTTCCACTTTATTATGCTTATTTATGATTTCTGTGAAATGCATATGCTCCTGTGGTTAATACATTACTTGGAGGAATGCATGATAACATTGTATGAAATTGTTTATGTGTTTATGTACTGAAATATGAATAACATTCATTAAAATTGGGGTGCAGACCTCGACACAGACATGAAAAAGAGCAGGAAGACGCGTTATAATCCC